>NC_069498.1:18391832-18541734 GCF_026875155.1 Cherax quadricarinatus
TTCCCTTTTAAAGGTCAGCCTCGCCTCTCTTTTTTCT
Source organism: Cherax quadricarinatus (assembly GCF_026875155.1). Lineage (NCBI taxonomy): Eukaryota > Metazoa > Arthropoda > Malacostraca > Decapoda > Parastacidae > Cherax > Cherax quadricarinatus. Next base: position 18,391,870 of record NC_069498.1, read on the forward strand.
TCCAGCCTCACCCTTCCACGGGTTTCGTACCAGGAATCTATCCGTCCGCCCCGGATGTTTCCCCTTTCTCACTTCCCAAGGTCAGCCTCCAACCGTATTCTGCTTTCCCCAGGTTCAGTACCCGGGGAACCCACCGTCCGCCACCGATTCTCCCTTCCCCACTTACCCAAGGTCAGCCTCAACTGCTAGTTTTCTGCTTCCCCAATTTATGTACCGGAATCCATCCTTCGCCCCCGGATATCTCCCCTTACCCACTTACCCGGGTCAGCCTCAACTGCTAGTTTTAGCTTCCCCCCAGGTTTCATTTACCCGGAGCCCCATCTGTGCCCCCTCAGTATTCCCTTTCCCCCCTTCCTGTCCTTTCTTTCCAAACCTTCCCCCAGGTTCATTGTCCGGATCCACTGTGTCCCCTCAATATTCCCCCTTTCCCCCCCATTTCCCTGTCCACCTACCTACCTTCCCCAGTTCATGAGTCCGGGAAATTATCCGGGGCCCCCGTATGTTTTCCCCCTTTTTCCTCGACCCCGGGAAACTTTTTCTTTTTTTTAATCCCAAAACCCGTCCCACCCTCAGACGCAGTCCCAACCCAGGTTCATTTCCAGGAGTCCATCTGTGCCCCCTAGTTTTTTCCCCCTTTCCCCACTTCCTGTTCTATTTTCCCTCCTTCCCCAGGTTCATGTGTCCAGGATCCTCTGTTCCCCCAATATTTCCCCCTTCCCCATTCCTGTCCTAACTATCCTACCTTTCCCAGGTTCATGTGTCCGGAGTCCATTGTGTCCCCCCAGATATTCTTCCTTCCCATTTCTGTCTACACTATCCTCCTTCCCCGGGTTCATGATCCGGAATCTTCCGTGGGCCCTGGGGATGTTTTCCCCTTCCTCTGAAGCAAAAAACTCTTTTCGTTTTTTTGAGCCTAACCCCCCACCCCCAAGATCAGCAGTCCCAACCCCGGTCCGGGGTTCCCAAGGTTCACCCCTCACCCTTCACCACCCCCCGATGTCAGCAAGTCCCACCTGGCCTTGGTTCCGGTTTCCAACCCTTCACCACCCCCCAAGGGGTCAGCGTCCCACCCAGGCCGTAGTTCCCAGTGTTCATCCAACACCCTTCACCCTTCCCTAAGGTCAGCAGTTTTAGCCCAGCCTTAAAGCACTGCCATATTATATTACTAACAAGTGTTTAATGTCAGTATACGAGAAGATGTTATTAAGAGGAGGACACGCAGAAAAATCTGCGCTCTGTAATAACTCCTCCTGGACAGACTCGAACGTCGACTACCTGAGACAAGAGAGATCTCTATCACAGTTAGCCCACCAAGAACTGGTTACTAGTGAAAATTTGGAACATATATTTACTATTGTACCTATGTCAGTATTACATTAATCCATTATTATTCGAATAAGTGTATTTGTTTAGCGTTTTTAATGTGCGTAAATTAGTGTGGGTGTGTGAACCTTTGTGTTCCCTGCACGATAATTGTAATTGAATGTTATTAGTTATCTTTTTTTCTTGTTGTTGATCTTTTTTGACATGGTACACTAAGGTTTCTCTAAGCACACACTCTTCTATTCACTAAATTCTTGAATTTCCACATACAAATCCTACACACACACATCAAATACAGAAGAAAAACTCGAATAAAGCAACAACTACACAGACACAATCATCGTACTAACATACACGTACATTTATTCACAATGCATATCATCCCTCCTTTCGTATTACTAGTATATAAACAAATACACACGTACGCTACACCTCACACGTTCTTCTCTACACTACACACATACACACACATGTAAGTCACGTGTACAAACATGGACACACCTATCAGGAGACAGTGACGGGTCACCACCACGGAAAGAGGTGTCAGGAGTAGTTCCTGAGATTTTATATCATAGTCATTATAAACTGTTAAGTTTTCTTTTTTACTAGTTAATAATCCAAAACTTACTGAAAAGTATCTACAGTCCAGCTCGTGTGTGCGGTTATTTATGTACGTATTAATGTATGGCTTTTAAAACTTCTATACAATGTATTTATGAATATTTGACATCGCAGTACATATGAATATCCTTAAATCATGCAAATCATCAACCAAGAACAACATTCATTTCAATATGAAGAATGATCACATACAATAACAACATTCATGTTTCACTAGATGAATGAACACATACAAGAACAACATTCATTTTCACTAATGATGATGAACACCTACAAGAACAACATTTCATGTTTCACTATGATAATGATCACATACAAGAACAACATTCATGTTCACTATGATGAATGAACACATACAAGAACAACATTCATGTTCACTATGATGAATGAACACATACAAGAACAACATTCATGTTCACATGATGAATGATCACATACAAGAACCAACATTCATGTTCACTAAGATGAATGAACACAAAAAAACCAAGAACTATACTAATATTCAGCTTTACATAAAGGTCATGTTTGTAAATGAACAACACTGACATGAACAACACTGACATGAACAGACACCGACCATAACAACACTGACATGAACAGCACCGACATGAACAACACTGACATGACGCAACCCGACATGAACAACACTGACATGAAGAGCACCGACCATGAAACAACACTGACATGAACAACACCGACATGAACAGCACCGACATGAACAGCACCGACATGAAGAGCACCGACATGAACAGCACCGACATGAACAGCACCGACATGAACAACACCGACATGAACAACACCGACATGACAACACTGGATAGAACAACACCGACATGAACAACACTGACATGAAGAGCAGCCGACATGACAACACCTGACATGAAAACACCGACATGAACAGCACTGACATGAACAACACTGACATGAACAACACTGACATGAAGAGCACCGACATGAACAACACTGACATGAACAACACCGACATGAACAACACTGACATGAAACAAGCAACCGGACATGAACAAACACGACATGAACAGCACCGACATGAACAACACTGACATGAACAACACTGACATGAACAACACCGACATGAACAACACTGACATGAAGAGCACCGACATGAACAACACTGACATGAACAACACCGACATGAACAACACTGACATGAACAACACCGACATGAACAACACTGACATGAAGAGCACCGACGAACAACACTGACATAACAAAAACCGACAAGAACAACACTGACATGAACAACAACCAACATGAACAACACTGACATGAACAACACTGACCAGAACAACACCGACATGAAGAGCACATCCGACATGAACAACACTACATGAACAACACGACGATGAACAACACTGACATGAACAAACACCGACATGAACAACAACTGACATGAACAACACCGGGACATGAACAACCTGACATGAACAACACTGACACTGAACAACACTGACATGAAGAGCACCGACATGAAACACACTGACATGAACAACACAGACCGACATGAACAACACTGACATGAACAACACTGACATGAACAACCACCGACATGAAAACAACACTGACATGAACAACACTGACATGAACAACACTGACATGAACAGCACCGACATGAAACAACACTGACAAGAACAACACCGACATGAACACACCGACAAGGAACAACACCGACATGAAAAACACCGACATGAATAATACTGACATGAGCAACACCGACATGAACAGCACTGACATGACAACACTGACAGAAGAGCACCGACATGAACACACTGACGTGAAACAACACCGACATAAACAACACCGACATGAACAACACTGACATGAACAACACCGACATGAACAACACTGACATGAACAACCCGACATGAACAACACTTGACATGAACTTCACTGACATGAACAACACCGACATGAACAACACCGACATGAAAGAACACCGACATGAACATCACTGAACATGAACAACACCGACATGAAACAACACCGACATGACAACAACCGACATGAACAACACCGACATGAATAATACTGGACATAAAACAACACCGACAAATGAGCAACACTGACTGAACAAACACTGACATGAACAACACCATACACACTATTTCCTCTTTGATACTCATTACTTCCTCTTTGATACTCACTATTTCCTCTTTGATACACACTATTTCCTCTTTGATACACACTATTTCCTCTTTGATACACACTATTCCTCTTGATACACACTATTACCTCTTTGATACTCATTAACTTCCTCTTTGATACTCACTACTTCCTCTTTGATACACACTATTTCCTCTTTGATACTCACTACTTCCTCTTTGATACACACTACTTCCTCTTTGATACTCACTATTTCCTCTTTGATACACACTATTTCCTCTTTGTTACACACTGTTTCCTCTTTGATTCGACACTATTTCCCTCTTTGATACTCATTACACCCTCTTTGATACACGCAACTTCCTCTTTGATACACACTATTTCCTCTTTTGATACTCATTACTTTCCTCTTTGATACACACTATTTTGTCCTCTTTTGATACACACTATTTCCTATTTGAACACACTATTCCTCTTTGATGCACACTACTTCCTCTTGATTCACACTTATTTCCCTCTTTGGTACTCATTACTTCCTCTTTGATACACACTATTTCCTCTTTGTTACACACTGTTTCCTCTTTGATTCACACTATTTCCTCTTTGATACTCATTACTTCCTCTTTGATACACACTACTTCCTCTTGAATACACACTATTTCCTCTTTGATGCACACTACATTCCTCTTTGATACACACTACTTCCTCTTTGATACCCTATTTCCTCTTTGATACACACTATTTTCCTCTTGTTACACACTGTTTCCTTCCTCTTTTGATTCACACTATTTCCTCTTTGATACTCATTACTTCCTCTTTGATACACGCTACTCTCTTTGATACACACTATTCCTCTTTGATGCACACTACTCTCTTTGATACACACTACTTCCCTCTTTGATACACACTATTTTCCTCTTTGATACACACTATTTCCACTTTGTTTACACACTGTTTTTCCTCTTTGATTCATCACTATTTCCTCTTTGATACTCGTTACTGCCTCTTTATACACACTTATTTCTCTTTAATAATACGACGCTACTTCCTCTATGATAACACACTACGTCCTCTTTGAATACGTCACTACTTCTCTTTGATACACACTACTTCCTCTTTGATACACGTAAAAAACTACTTCCATACTTTGATACACACTACTTCCTCTTTGATGCACACTACTTCCACTTTGATACACACTACTTTTCCTCCTCTTTGATACACACTACTCCTCTTTGATACAACACTACTTCCTCTTTGATACACACTACTTCGTTCCTCTTTGATACAACACTACTTCCTCTTTGATACACACTATTTCCTCTTTGATGCACACGAAACTTCCTCTTGATACACACTACTTCCTCTTTGATACACACTACTTTCCTCTTTGATATCACCCTACATCCTCTTTGATACACACTACCACCTCCGTACTTTGAATACACACTACTTCCTCTTTGAACACACTTGTTCCTCTAGATACACGCCTACTTCCTCTTTGATCAACACTACTTCCTCTTCGATACAACACACTACTTCTCCTTTCATACACGCTACTTCCTCTTCAACACGCGTACTCTCCCCTCGGCATACCAAACACTACTCGTCCTTTTCACATACACACACACACACACACACACACCACACACACACACACACACACACACACACACACACACACACACAACACACCACACACACACACACACACAACAACACACACACCCACACACACACACACACACACACACTACTTTATCAATTGCGCTGCTACACCAATAAAAAATATTTCTGCCACTAAAATATTTAATGAGAGAAAGTTATCTCAGTGTGTGTATAACCTTAACAAGACGGGACTCTTCGCCAGGTGACAACACCAGCTTCTTTCTTTGGTTATTAGTGATAAATTGTAAATACAAAAAAGGCATGCGAACTTTTATATATTTTATTTATTATGAAATTTAAGCTACTTAAAATGTAAAACATACACTAAAATAAACCAAAAAAAAAAAAAAAGGCAGTGTTCTGAGTGAGTGGATGTGAGTACCATAATTACCTCGACACTGCTGCCACAGTCTGGCCACAACGAGTACCATAATTACCCCGACACTGCTGCCACAGTCTGGCCACAACGAGTACCATAATTACCCCGACACTGCTGCCACAGTCTGGCCACAACGAGTACCATAATTACCCCGACACTGCTGCCACAGTCTGGCCACAACGAGTACCATAATTACCCCGACACTGCTGCCACAGTCTGGCCACAACGAGTACCATAATTACCCCGACACTGCTGCCACGTCTGCCAAAACAAGTACCATAATGACCCCGAAGCTGCTGCCACAGTCCTGGCCACAACATGTAACCCATAATTACCGCGAACGCTTGCTGACACAGTTCTGGCCACAACAAGTACCATAATGACCCCGACACTGCTGCCACAGTCTGGCCACAACAAGTACCATAATTACCCCGACACTGCTGCCACAGTCTGGCCACAACAAGTACCATAATGACCCCGACCTGCTTGCCACAGTCTGGCACAACAAGTACCATAATGACCCCTACGCTGCTGCCACAGTCTGGCACACAAGTAACCATGAAGGACCTCCGACACTGCCTCCCCTACAGTCTGGCCACAACAAGTACCATAATTACCCCGACACTGCTGCCACAGTCTGGCCACAACAAGTACCATAATGACCCCGACACTGCTGCCACAGTCTGGCCACAACAAGTACCATAATGACCCCGACACTGCTGCCACAGTCTGGCCACAACAAGTACCATAATTACCCCGACACTGCTGCCACAGTCTGGCCACAACAAGTACATCATGCCCCGACGCTGCTGCACAGTCTGGCCACAACCAAGACCATACTGACCCCGACACTGCTGCCACAGTCTGGCCACAACAAGTACCATAATTACCCCGACACTGCTGCCACAGTCTGGCCACAACAAGTACCATAATGACCCCGACACTGCTGCCACAGTCTGGCCACAACAAGTACCATAATTACCCCGACACTGCTGCCACAGTCTGGCCACAACAAGTACCATAATGACCCCGACGCTGCTGCCACAGTCTGGCCACAACAAGTACCATAATGACCCCGACACTGCTGCCACAGTCTGGCCACAACAAGTACATAATTCAACCCCCGACGCTGCTGCCACAGTCTGGCCACAACAAGTACCATAATGACCCCGACACTGCTGCCACAGTCTGGCCACAACAAGTACCATAATGACCCCGACACTGCTGCCACAGTCTGGCCACAACAAGTACCATAATGGACCACCCGGACACCGCTGCCACAGTCTGGCACAACAAGTATCCATACTGACTCCGACACTGCTGCCACAGTCGTGGCCACAACAAGTACCATAATTACCCCCGACACTGCCTGCACAGTCTGGTCTGGCCACAAAAAAGTACCATAATGACCCCGACGCCTGCTGCCACAGTCTGGCCCCAACAAGTAACCATAATGACCCGCCGACACTGCTGCACAGTCCTGGCCTACAACAGTACCATAATGACCCCGACATTTGCTGCCACAGTCTGGCCACAAACAAGTACCAAATTACCCCGACGGACCTTGCTGCCACAGTCCTGCCACAACAAGTACCATAATGACCCCGACGCTGCTGCCACAGTCTGGCCACAACAAGTACCATAATTACCCCGACACTGCTGCCACAGTCTGGCCACAACAAGTACCATAATTACCCCGACGCTGCTGCCACAGTCTGGCCACAACAAGTACCATAATGACCCCGACACTGCTGCCACAGTCTGGCCACAACAAGTACCATAATTACCCCGACACTGCTGCCACAGTCTGGCCACAACGAGTACCATAATTACCCCGACACTGCTGCCACAGTCTGGCCACAACGCTTCTGATTTATGTTATAAATGACTTTAATTATAAAGAAGTGAGTTTGACACATCTCCTGATCTACAATGTTTATACTGCTTACCATGTAATATATTTTATCTGAATATTGTAGCTTTCTTCAGATAAATAGCATTTGTTTTGGAACGGGTACACCTCGTGTAACATATAAGTTTAAGAATTAGAAAGAACAACTAGACGATGTTTCGCTCCTTCCTGGATCCTCTTTAACATCGAACAGTGTTGGTGTTCAGATTCTTGACTTGTGATGTATATATTGTACAAGAGTGTAACTCACCTGTACTGACATGATAATGAAGGTAATTGGTTTTGTAACTCACCTGTACACTGAATGAGAATGAAGGAAGAGAGTTGTAACTCAACCTTACACTGAGATGATAATGAAGGTAGTGAGTTGTAACTCACCTGTACACTGAGATATAATAAGGTAAGAGTGTAAAACTCACCTTTACACTGAGATGATAATGAGGTAGAGAGGTTAACTCACCTGTACACTGAGATGATAATGAAGGAGAGAGGTGTAACATCCCTGTACACTAGATGAATAATGAAGGTAAGAGGTGTAACTCACCTGACACTGAAGATGAATGAAGGTAGAGAGTTGTTAACTCACTCTGTAGACACTGAATGATAATAAGTAGAGAGTTGTAACTCACCTTACACGAGATGATATGAAGGTAGAGAGGTGTAACTCGACCTGTACAGTGACATGATTAATGAAGGTAGAAGAGGTGTAACTCACCTGTAACACTGAGATGATAAAAATGAAAGGTAAAGGTGTTAAACTCACCTGCACAGTGACATTATAATGAAGGTAGAGAGGTTAAACTCACCTGTACACTGAGATGATAATGAAGGTAGAGAGTGTAACTCACCTGTACAGTGACATGAATAATGAAGGTAGAGAGGTGTAACTCACCTGTACACTGAGATGATAATGAAGGTAGAGAGTGTAACTCACCTGGTACACTGAGATGATAATGAAGGTAGAGAGTTAATCACCTGTACACTGAGATGATAATGAAGGTAGAAAGGTGTAATCACCTGTACACACTGAGGATGATAATGAAGGTAGAGAGTTGTAACTCACCTGTACACTGAGATATAATGAAGGTAGAAAGGTGTAACTCACCTGTACACTGAGAATAAAATGAAGGTAGAGAGTTTGTAACTCACCTGTACACTGAGATGATAATGAAGAGAAAGGTAAAACTCCCTGTACACTGAGAGATAATGAAGGGGTAGAGAGTTTAACTCAACCTGTACACTGAGATGATAATGAAGGTAGAAAGGTGGTAACTCACCTGTACACTGAGATGATAATGAAGGTAGAGAGTTGTAACTCACCTGTACACTGAGATGATCATGACGGTAGAAAGGTGTAAAACTCACCTTGTACACTGAGATGATAATGAAGGTAGAGAGTTTTAACTCACCTGTACACTGAGATGTTTAATGAAGGTAGAAAGATGTAACTCACCCTGTAACACTGAATTATACTGAAGGCAGAAAGGTGTAACTCACCCAGTACAGCTGGAGATGATAATGAAGGTAAAAGTGTAAACTCACCTGTACACTGAGATGATAAAGAAGGTATAGAGAGTTGTAACACCCACTGTACACTGCGATGATAATGAAGTAGCAAGATTAACCTCACCTGTACACTGAGATGATAATGAAGGTAGAGAGGTGTAACTCACCTGTACACTGAGATGATAATGACGATAGAGAGGTGTAACTCACCTGTACACTGAGATGATAATGAAGGTAGAGAGGTGTAACTCACCTGTACACTGAGATGATAATAAGTAGAGAAGGTGATAAGCTCACTCTGTACACCTGAGATGATATGAAGGTAGAAAGGGTGTACCTCAACCTGTACACTGAGATGATAAAGAAGTAGAAAAGGTTAACTCACCTGTACAACTGAGATGATAATGAAGGTTAGAAAGGTGTAACTCACCTTTACCACGAGAATGATAATGGAAGGTAGCGAGTTTTAACTCACCTGTACACTGAAATGATAATGAAGGTAGAAAGGTGTAACTCACCTGTACACTGAGATGATAATGAATGTAGAGAGTTGTAAACCTCACCTGTACACTGAGATGATAATGAAGGTTAGAAAGAAGAAACTCACCTGTACATCTGAGATGATTATAAGGTAGAAAGGTGTAACTCACCTGTACACTGAGATGATAATGAAGGTAGAAAGTGTAACTCCACCTGTACCTGAGATGATAATGAAGGTAGAGAGTTGTAACTCACCTGTACACTGAGATGATAATGAAGGTAGAAAGATTAACTCACCCTGTACACTGCGATGAGAATGAAGGAAAGAAAGTGTAACTCACCTGTAACACTGAGGATGATATGACGATAGAGAGGTTGAAACTCACCTGTAACACTGAATGAAATAAGGTAGAGAGTTTAACTCACCTGTACACTGAATGATAATGAAGGTAGAAAGAAGTCAACTTCACCTTAACACTGAGATGATAATGAAGGTGATAAGTGTAAACTCACCTTACACTGAGATGATAATGAAGGTAAAAGGTGTAACTCACCTGTACACTGAGATGAATAAAACCGATAGAGAGGTGTAAACTCCACTCTGTAACACTGAGATGATAATGAAGGTAGAAAGGTGTAAACTCACCTGTACACTGAGATGATAATGAAGTAGAAAGGTGTAATCACCAGTAACTGAGATGATACTGAAGGTAGAGAGTTGTAACTCACCTGTACACTGAGATGATAATGTAAGGTAGAGAGGTGTAACTCACCTGTACACTGAAGATGAAAATGACGATAGAGAGGTGTAACTCGCGTGTACAGTGACAATGATAAGAAGAAGAGCGTTACTCACCTGGTAATTTTCTCCTACTAATTAAACTTTTAATCGTAGCGTAGACTAAGTATGATATACATACACCTGATATATTTTCTAGTAAATGTTTTAAAACGAGAAAAGGTACCATCCATATTAAAAGTACTAATTAATTTTTAAATTAACAGTTACAATTAATTTTTCAAGTACAATTTAAGGAAGTCTTTCCGAGACCGAGTCACGGAGCGATCACCCCAGGAACCATATAACTGACAGCAGACAGATTGCCTTTGGTCGTCTGCTGTGTCTCCAGCCTCTCCATAAATATGTTATATCTGAGTGTAGATATTTTAAATCAGTCTTTTAAGTATTATCAGATATCAGTAACTCACAATATCAAAATTACTGAAGGTTTCGCCCAAGTCCAGAACTATTTTAATATGTTTATATTTGGGTACAGTAGTAATGATTTATTTATACCGGTCACTAAGTACAAATATTAAGAAAAACAACATAAGAATGAAGTAGCACTGCAAGACGCCTACTGACCCATGCGAAGCAGGTCCATGCCACCCCCCGGCCTAGAACAATGACCACCTAGTCAGATCACTTCTACTTAAGGAAGGAGCACGGCACCAGACCTGATAGCCCTAGCTAGTCAGGTCCAACTCACACCCACCCACACCCACTCATGTATTTATCCAGCCCATTTTTAAAACTACACAAGGTCTTAGCTTCCAAGACGATACTCGAGAGTTTGTTAACCTCATCCACAACTTCTATTACCAAACCAGGCTTTCCATATGTCCTTCCTGAATCTGAACTTTTCCAATTTGAAACCATTGTAGCGAGTCCTGTCTTGGCTGGATATTTTCAGCACGCTATTTGCATCTTCTCTATTCCTGTTTTCCATTTATACACCTCAATCATATCCCCCCTAATTCTACGCCTTTTAGCCGAGTGCAGATTCAGGGTCCTCAGTCCCTATCCTCATAGGGAAGATTTCTGATACATGGGATCAACTTTGTCATCCTCCTCTGTACTTTTCCAAAGCATTTATATCCATTCTGTAATATGAGGTGAACAGGCAACCCTGAGGAGCATAGTCTAAATGAGCCAACCAAGGATATACAGAGTTGAAGAACATACTTCTTGATAATGAGCCAAGGATTTTGGTAGCTTTATTGAGAACACTTATCACTGTTGTCTTGGTTTCAGATACTTGCTAACAGAACTCCTAAATCCTTTTTCGCAATCAGTAGTGATTAAGATCTACACTCTTCAGTTATAGTGGCATGGTTTATTGTCCCTGCCACATTTAGCAGCCACTATTGCATTTGTCTATATTAAACTCGCAAATCTGCACTTCTCCGACCACTGCATCAGTCTATTCAAATCATCCCTGGAGTGCACTAAATGTCCACCATGGAATGAATGGAGGACGGCCTATTTTGATGTCATCAGCATAAGGTGCTTATGTCGCTATTTATTCCTCATCCTATATCGTTATGTAATTGTGAACAACAAGGGGTCTCCCCACTGACCCCTTTGGAATACCGCTTGTAACGTGCCCCATTCTGATTTCTCCACATTTATCAAACTCTTTGCCGCCTATTTGTCAACCAACGCCTCTACCCAGGAAAAAATTTTCTCCTCCTATTCCTGTGCTTTAAGTTCCTCAAAAGTCTCTATGTGAACCCATCGAAAGCCTTACTGAAGTCTATATACACAATATCCATATTCATGTACTATGATCTACCTCCTCTCCAAACACCTTAGTGGAAAAAAGTTAGTAAATTCGTTAAGAGCAGGAAGCGCACCTTAGTAAAACCGTGGTTGAGCGTCTTTTTTTTCTTATCCCTGAAAAACCCATTTGGGTTAGTCTTGCGACCTTAGCCTCATAATCCCTTTTTGCTTTTCTTATTCCTTTTTTTTATTTCTCTCTTTAAATGAATATATTGATTTCATAATTGCCCTTATCCTCTTTTAATACGCCTAAACATGCCTCTCTTTTTGACCAGTGAGATGTTTTAATCTAATGTTCATCCATTTGGGATCATTTTTCTTAGATCTAATTTCCCTACTCGGAACAAAAGTTGTCTGGGCAGCTAGAACTATGCTCTGAAAAACGTCATATTGGCAACCAACACCAGCTACCTGACCCATAGTCAGGTCATCCCAATTAACCCCACCCAGGTATTTTTTCAGTCCCTTGAAGTCAGCCAGTCGAAAGTCTGGGACAGAGACTTGATTGGAGTTTACTGGGTAATTCCATAATATATTGAAACTAAGTGATTTGTGATCACTTTCCCCAAGCTCATCATTAATTTAACCTCAAGATTATTAATTAGTGAATCTTTGTTGGCAAGAACCAAGTCAAGCAGATTGTTTCTTCTAGTTGTTTCAGTCACAAACTGTTTTAAAAAGCAATCCTGAACTGTATCAAGAAAGTCACTAGACTCAAGATTTCCTGTCAAATTGTTCCAATCAATTTGTGTAAAGTTAAAATCCCCCATTAACGCAACATTTTCACATCTAGACGCCTTATGAATTTCGTCCCATAGCAGCTTACTGCACTCCCTGTCAAGGTTGGGGGCCTATATATCACACCCAAAATTAATTTTTCATACCCATCAAGAAACTGTAGCCAAACAAATTATGTGGCAAATGTTTCTGCCACACAACAATTTAAATTATCTCTGACATACATCGCCACTCCACCACCCTTCCTGTTGACCCTGTCAGTGTGGAATAGTTTATAACCCTTTATGCTGCATTCAGAAGGCATTTCTCTATCCTTCAAGTTGAACCAGGTCTCAGTTATAGCAATAATATCTATATTACCTGCACTTGCGAGTAATCTTAGCTCTATCTTATTTCTTAGACTCCTACTATTTGTATAGTAAATCTTAAGGGAGCTAGTTACTCGTTGCCCTCTACTATCTCTGTTTATTGATCGGTTGCTTTGCCTTTATTAGGAACTTTATTTTGAATATTGTCTTTTAAACATATTCCTGAGGTATCCTGGTAATATCTGCTTTTTCCAACAATAATACTGCAGCCTAATTGTTTCCTACAAACACCCATACCTTTGCAAGTCATCAATTACCCCCTCAATCGAATTTGCTATTGCAACCACTCCAACCCCAGAGAGATGAACCCCATCCATTGCATACATATTATGTTTGCCATAGAATTTGTCCCAGTTATCAATGAATGGGATTGCAAGTTCCTTGCAGTACCTGTCTAGCCAGCAATTTATACCAATTACCCTAGACATCCATTAATTGCCCACTCACCTTCTAGGCAAAATGCTACATATGATAGGGATCCCTCCCTTAGACCTGACTACTTCTATGGCTGACCTGTTCTTATCCTGTACTCCTGTCCTTCCCAATGTCATTTCCCCAGAACTAAGACAGATAATGGGCTTGTTCCCATTACCTGACATAATATTATCCAACCTGCTGACTATGTCACCAACACCAGCTCCTGGGAGGCACACCCTCTGTCTGACTTTTCTATCAAAAAGCACAGTCCATATATCTTACCTGAGAGTCTCCCACAATCAGAATATTCTTACCTTGATTAGCAGGGGAGTCAGAGGTACCTTTAACCTCACTAACCACTCAAGTACACTCATCTTGGAGGACAGAGAATCAATTTCCTACCTTCACATCTTTATTAACCCTCCTTATCTTCCTTCTTCCTGAACTGTGAACCACTTGCCACTTAAAGCGGCTGCCACTCTCACATGTGGTAAGCATTTCCTCCTTTCCAGCACCAGCTATCTCACACTCACTCCCCAACACATCTATGCGAAGCTTCAGCCTCCTATTTTCCTCCTGAAGAAATAGAACCTCCTTCAACACTTTAACCTGAGATTCTAAAACACTACAAGAAGTCATGGTGCTTGGTAACACCCCACACTAATACCCAGACAGCTCAGGACAAGTATAACCACACGTGACCACTGACCTCAGCGTACTGACCACTGACCTCAGCGTACTGCTTCGACTTTAGTCTTAGCTCATATGTATCACTGGGAAGCGTAAACCCGTAGGGATCAAACAGCTTGAAGGTCAGTCAGTATAGATGTAAAAAGGGGTGATAACTGTAGTTCCTTGGATCAAGATCCGTCAGGGTGATCCACCTTGATGGATATGTATCACCAGCAGTGGTAAACCCGCAGGGGAGGATGGGTGAGAGCGATGAGATGGATGAGATATAAAGAAGACTCGTCAATGATACTAATTTACCTGGTTACAAGTAATGACATTGAAGTAGAATACCAGCCTTTGTCTTTCTTCAATGTCATACTTATTTAACACTTATATAACCAGTGTTTTCTTTATTATCAGCTCTGCTGCTGACCTGGTCAACCAGGGTAGACGCTAGTTAATTGGAGCAAGATCCCTGTCTACAGGATGTAGTGGGATATTAGACTCTCACCCTGAAATCTGAATTGTGGGGTGATACAACACGAAGATGACAGGATTTTCAGAACATAGGACGGGACACCGCCAACAGGATAACCAACACCATTTCTATAAAAACATCAGAAAGACAATCTGGGTATAAGATATCTCCTGTCCCAACATCCTACTGGGATCACAGCGGCCGATTTTTATTTTATTAATTTTTAATTAAATTCTTTAGAAAAATACCATAAATTTATTTTCCATCAGTTATTCATTAGTTATTTTTTCCATTCATTTTGTTCAGGAGGTAAGGGCGTTCCTGACACTGGCAGCACAGGTAGACCAGTACAGTATCACAGAAGAATGAGTATAGTAACGGAGACGCCAGTACAGTAATCAGAGACGACCAGTACAGTAAACTGTGGACAGGACCAGTACAGTAAACAGAGAATGACCAGTTACAGTAACACAGAAAATGAGTATAGTAACAGAGACGACCAGTTACTGTAACAGAGACGACAGTTACAGTAACCAGAGAAGACCAGTACGTTACAGAGACGCCAGTACAGTAACACAGAGAAGAATGGTACAGTAACAGAGAAGACCAGTACAGTAACACAGAGACGAACAGTACAGTAACGAGACGACCAGTACAGAAAAATTCAAACAAAAGAACGGTTAGAGTGCAGTACAGAAATGCAGTACAGTAGCAAAGGAAGAAAAATGTACAGCAACAGAGATGACATAAGGTTTATGGCAGTCGGGGATACCTTTCTGGGATCACGGGGATACGATACCTTTTCTGGGTTCTGGGGATACCTTTTCTGGGATCAAGGGGATAACCTTTCTGGGATCACGGGATACCTTTCTGGGATCACGGGATACCTTTCTCTGGGATCACGGGATACCTTTCTGGGATCCCGGGGATCCTTTCTGGTACGGGGATACCTTTCTGGGATCAGGGGGATACCTTCTGGGACACGGGGATACCTTTCTGGAATTCACGCATGATGTATAATTACTTCAGCCTTACATTCACTGCCTCTGCTGTGCCTCTATATTAAATGAAGAAAGGGCCCCTCTGTGTAGGCGTAACGTTTTTGATTTGAAGACACCTAAAACTGTTGGGTTCTGACCTTCCAGCAACACCCCGTTATTGTCCCGCCCGGGTCTTCTTTTCAGATGACCTACGTTATGTTGAGTACCAGACATGTGTTACCAGGAGACCTGTCATCTTCACATCGTCCAACGACTCTCAAAACTTATATTACTTGCCATTTCTAGTTGTTGCAATGTTATCTCTGTTGTGTTAACAAAAAATAGAACAATATTTATATTAATGTTATTTTTTATTAATGTTAACTCCGGTGAATGAACAAAATAAGAAACACTACCGTGGCTCCTATGAGAGTGGCTGGATTGGAAATATACCACCCTGGTAGAACGCTTTTGAATCCATTATAATTTGCGACCCACCTGTTCAGCCTCAGAGTTTTCTCTGAGTTACCAGACCTTGACACGTGAGGCAGTGGTTCGTCTTTAAGGTCCGCCCCCCCTCGCCTTCCCCGGGTTCATGTGTCCAGGAATCCATCGTGGGCCCCCGGATGTCTAGCCCTTCCTCACTTCCCTTAGGTCAGCCTCGCCTCTCTCTCTATGCCTTCCAGCCTCAGCCTTCCCTAGGGTTATGTTTCCGGGATTCATCCGTCCGCCGCCGATGTCTTCCCTTCCCACTTCCCGAAGGTCAGCCTCAACTGCCCAAAACCCGGGTTTTTTTTTTATTTTTTTTTTTACATGCCTTTTGCCCCCCCCCCAGGGTGGTTTTTTCCCATTGTATCCGAGGATCCATCCGCTCGCTCCCAGATGTTCTCCCTTCCCACTACCCAAGGTTAGCCTCAACAACAACCTTCCCCAAGTTTATGTATCCAGATCCACGCTCGCTCCCGGATGTCTACCCTTCCCCGGTTAGATCAGTGGCCTTCCCCGGATCAGTGTCTCAGGAGTCCCCTTGGTGTCACCTAAGGTGGAAATCCCTTCTCCAACTTCCCCAAAGTCAGGGTATTCTTGGGCTTTACCCAGGTCATGTATCCAGAATCGGTCGCGTCTACCGCGGATGTCTTTTCCTTCACCACTTACCCCAGGTCAGCCTCAACTGCTGGTATTCTGCCTTTCCCTGGTTTATGTATCCAGGGAATCCATCCGTTCGCTCCGGGATGTCTCACCTTTCCCCACTTACCTAAGGTCCAGCTCAACTACAACCTTCCCCAAGCTCATGTATCCCAGGATCCATTCCGTTCGCTCCGGATGTTTCCCTTTCCCAATTACCTAAGGTCGGCTGTTGTCCTTCCCCGGATCAGTGTCTCCTGAATCCACTTGTGTACACTGGTGGACTCCCCTTCCCCACTTTCCCAGAGTCAGCGGTTGCCACCCTCAGTGACCTTGCTCTGAATGGAAACTTGGTTTGTCTAGCGGTCTACGGTTTTAGAGACTGTCCAGGTAGGGGGAATTACTGGAGGGGGACACAAGTAAAAACTGCGTCCAGTAATTACAATTCCACCAAGACAGCCTGGGAACTGTAGACCAGCTGGACGAGACGAAGCTCATACACAGCTCGGCCACCTCTCGGGGCTAATTAATTACAATTTTTGGAATTATCTTATGTTACCACTATGAATTTATTACTGAGAACAAGTTTTTTTTAACTTAATTTCAGTTTAAATGTGTTTGTGAGCGACATTCATGTGAATTTGTACAATATATAAAGAATGAACCACGTTTGAGACACTAGTGGAGGGATGTGTGTGTGTTTGAACATGTTATATAGTATTAATGAATGTAATATCTACGTGGTTTTTTTACATGGGTGTCATATGTACCTGTGCTTGTGTGTTCACGAATGTCTGTCTACATGTATTATGTTTGAAAAATAGTATCAAATTCAAATTACTCAAATTTCCTCTTTGGAAAAACTATAACAAATTTATAATAATAGCTATTTCTGGTGTTTCGTAAATGAATTTGAAGGTCGGATATATACATACATGCGCGCACACATTGTATGTGTGTGTGTGTATATACAGAGTTTTACATGTGTTAATAAAGCTGTGTTTAGAGTGACACTGGTCTACATGATGGCTTACTCTGTATATACTGTCTTCTGAGCAAAGTACAATGACATCACACGTCTTTAAGACCACAGGTGACATCACACGTCTTTAAGACCACAGGTGACATCACACGTCTTTAAGACCACAGGTGACATCACACGTCTTTAAGACCACAGGTGACATCACACGTCTTTAAGACCACAGGTGACATCACACGTCTTTAAGACCACAGGTGACATCACACGTCTTTAAGACCACAGGTGACATCACACAACATTATCTAACACCAAGTTTTTTGTGTAAATCTTTACCGTCTTTCTTGCATATTATAACTTAATTCAACACTATTGCTCTCAAAACATTTGCTAAGATTAAATACATTTTTAACTCTAGTATATTTTTATCAAACCTATAAATCCACCTAAGTGTTGCTTCCCTTTATATAAGTGTTTTTCACTTGGGTATTTCATTGTTTACACTTGATGCATATATTAATTTCCCTTTCAGAATTCACACTCTTCTTTGGTCCGCATATTTGTTTTTTCCATTTTTTCATCCATCATATTTCTGACACTTTATGGTCAACGTTTATTCCATTAAAAATTTTTTATATTCTTTAAAGTTTTCCCTTTTTTTTTTAAAACTTATGAAAAAAATTTAAGTACCGAACTTTATTACAACTGCCTCACAAATTCATCTTAATACATTCAAAATTTCCCGTTTTATTCTTCTTATTGTTCATTTTTTTTTATTCTGACTGACTAACTTTTGACAGCAGAGTAAAACCAGCTGACAGCAAGTCGCCAGCTGAAGCAGGTCAGCCAGGTGACAGCAGGTCACCCAGGCTGACAGCTGTCCCACGGAACTGTGCTCTTCTTTATTGTGAATTATTGTGTAGTTCATAGTTTTCTTCTGAAGTTTACTTTCCACTTTTTCATCTACACATACAATCACTACAAACACACTATACTTCACATATTACATACTGTGACAAAACATTCACTACAAACACAACTACTACACCAATATTATACATACATTTTGTACACATACACATCACTACAAACGACTATACGTACAAAACTTTTTACTACATGTTCCCCATTCTTATGTTTATGACATTCTCAGGTCACGTGCTGTAACACTCACTCTCCGCCTAGATAAATAATGTTTCCAAACCTCGTATGTAGAAGTGTTCAAGGTCCCAAAGGACCTAAAACGTTGTTCTATTAATTATGATAGTGTTTGCTTACGTGTCTTTCTAAACCAACTTGTCGGTATTTATTACCAAGGTTATACATATATACATGTTACACATACCATCACTCAAACACACTTACTACGTTACACAATTATTCTTGTTCCATACTTTCACTACCACATACTACGTACACACATTATTCAGCAGTTACACATCACATTATAAAAACACACTAACGTACTATTTATTCATTCATGTACACATTCACATCACACAAACACACTAAAACGTCCAAATTCCATACTGTGTAACATACATCCTCACAAACTCAACTATTAATCATCTAAAATATCGTGTGAAACTCATTCATTCACTACAACACATTTATTACACACATATATACATACATGTGTACACATACACTCACTAACAAACACCACTACTACGTACACAAATATACATCATGTGACACATACTCATCACTCAAACACTACTACGTACACACATATATACATACATGTGTACACATTACACTTCACTACAAACACACTCTACGTAACACATATTACATACATGAGTAACTTTTACACATCACTACAAACACCTATACGTACACACATATATACATACATGTGTACACATACACATCACTACAAACACACTACTACGTACACACATATATACATACATGTGTACACATACACATCACTACAAACACAGTACTACGTACACATATACATACATGTGTACACGTTCTCATAAGCATATCTACACTCTCTCACGCCACTGTTTAAAATAATGAGTTCTATATGAATAGTGTAAGAAAATTAAGAAAATTCTTGATCACGTTATTTAAATTTTCTTAAGAAACTGGAATGAGGGTTACAATATTTTGATAAAATATTTGGAAAAGGATATAAATATGTGAAGAAGTGATTAACTTCAGAGACTTGGAGTTAAAACAGAGATATTCTTATAAATTATCTTAATAAACATTTAGTTTAATTAGAATTAATTATTAAATAATTCTCTCAGTTTTCTCATACTCTCTTCTCTCACCTCTTCAATAATGACATAAGAAACATTCACCACAACAGATGGATAAAAAAAAACTCGGTGATGAAAATAAAAACTATCAACCTGGATGATACGATCTACTGATAATAAGAATTTTGGTGATGGCTGCCACAACCTGGCCAGTACGACGCCACAACCTGGCCAGTACGAGACCACACCCGCCAGAGACTGTTTTTAATGTCTCCCAGACTGTTGTTATGTACTGTGATGTATCAATGTTAACATATATTACACACTGAATGTTGTGGTGCACTATGTTGCAGAGATATATGGCATATAGCTGGAAAGTAATGAAAAAGACAAAACTGTAGAAGGGAACTATTGAATGAAGGAGTTTGTTTCACAGGTGAAAGTTCCTCTCTGCTGTTGTGTGTTTTTTCACCACCATCGTTGTGTTGTGGTATAAAGTCTGTCTGATACACCAGAGTTAATAACACTGTATGTTTAAACCCGTTGGTAAATACTGATAGAAACTTATTGACAGGATTCTTTTCTTAGGATTCTGTTGGTAGGAATCAAGTTTATAAGACTGGACGCTATTATGAGATTACTACTGGAAGGACTGTTACCAGAAGACTTTTAGTAGAAGACCTCCTGTAGGTTTCTGTTGGAAATAGTTTTGGCAACACTCTATTGGTAAAAGACTTTAGGTAGCGATTCGTTTGTAACGTATAAGATGAATAAAACCAGACTCACGATTGCAAAAAAAACAAACCCCAGGGCGGGATTTGAACCCGCGGTCAGAGAGTCTCAAATCCCGCCGTGGTATGGTTTGGTTAAGATGAATCAAGTCAGAATGTTTTTTCAGTGACATATAAAAAGTGTATTAACACACAAAACATGAAAGTAACTCATAAAGAATCATAACAATAAAAAAGTATAGTGACACAAATCATTAGATAAACCATAAAAAGTAAATTGAGACATAAAACAGTTGTAGGAATAAAGTCATCCCTGGTAGCACTGTCATCCCTGGTAACACGTCATCTGGTAACCACTGTCATCCATGGTAAACACATGTATCCCTGGTAACACTGTTCATCCCTGGGTAACACTGTCATCCCTGGTAACACTGTCATCCCTGCTTAACACTGTCATCCTGGTAAAAACACTGTCATCCCAGGTAACACTGTCATCCTGGAAAACTGTCATCCTGGTAAACACTGTCATCCATATGGTAACCACTGTTCATTCCTGGTAAAACACTGTCATCACTGGTAACACTGTCTTCCCTGGTAACACTGTCACCCTGGTAACTCTGTCATCCCTGGTAACACTGTCATTACTGGTAACACTGTCATCCTGGTAAACACTGTCATCCCTGGTAACAATGTCATCACTGGTCAACACTGTCATCCTGGTAAACACTGTCATCCCTGGTAACACTGTCATACCCTTCGGTAACACTGTCATCCTGGTAACATGTCATCCATGGTAACACTGTCATCCCTGGTAACACATGTCATCCTGGTAAACACTGTTCATCCTGGTAACACTGTTCATCGCTGGTAACAACTGTCATTCCCCTGGGTAAACACTGTCATCCCTGCGGTACAACGTTTGTCATCCCTGGTAACACAGTCATTCCTGGGTAACTCTGTCATCCCTGGTAACACTGTCATCCTGGTAACACTGTCATCCCTGGTAACCTGTCATCCCTGGTAACACTGTCATCGCTGGTAACAAATTCATCCCTGGTAAACACTGTATCCCTGCGTACACTGTCTTCCCTGGTATCACTGTAATTCTGGTAACACTGTCATCCCTGGTAACACTGTCATCCATCGGTAACTGTCTTCCCTGGTATCACGGTCATCCCTGGTACATGTCATCGCTCGGTAACATGTCCGTCCCTGGAAAACACGTTCATCACATGGTAATCACTGTCCCATCCATGGTACACTGTCATTCCTGGTAACACTGTACATCTGATAACCACAGTCATCCCTGGTAAACACTGTCATCCCTGGTAAACACTGTTATTCCTGGTAAAACAACTGTCATCCCTGGTAACACTGTCATCCCTGGTAACTCTGTCTTCCCTGGTAAACCTCTGTCATTTGGTAAACACTGTATCCCTGGTAACACTGTCATCCCTGGTAAACCTGTCATCCCTGGTAACACTGTCATATCCTCGTTACAATGTCATCACTGGTAACACTGTCATCCCTGGTATACACTTGTCATCCCTGGTAACCACTGTACATCCCTGGTAACACTGTAATCGCTGGGAACACTGTAATCCCTGGTACTACAATGTCATCCCTGGTAACACTGTCATCCCTGGGTTACAATGTCATCCCTGGTAAACACTGTCATTTTGGTATCACTGTCATCCTGGTAACACGTTCATCCTGGTAACACTGTAACCCTGGTAAAATCTGTCATCCTGGTAACACTGTCATCGCTGGTAACAATGTCATCCACTGGTTACACTGTCAATCACTGGTAACACTGTTCATCCCTGGTAAACACTAGTAATCGCTGGTTAAAACCACTGTGTCATCCCTGGTAAACCTGTCAATTCCTGGTTCACTGTCTCCCTGGTAACACTGTCTATCACCTGGTAAACACTGTCTTCCCTTGGTAAACATGTTCATTTCCTGGGTAACACTGTTGTTTCCCCTGGTAACATGTCATCCCCTGGTAACACTGTCTTTCCTGGGTAACACTGGTCATACCCTGGTAACACTGTCATCCCTGGTAACATGTCATCCCTGGTAACAATGTCATCCTGGTAACCCACTGTCATCCCTGGTAACTCTGTACTCCCTGGTAACACTGTCATTTCTTGGTAACACTGTCATCCCTGGTAACACTTGTCATCCTGGTAACACTGTCATCCCTGGTACACACTGTCATCCATGGTATCAATGTTATCCCTGGTAACATGTCTTCCCCTGGTTACACTGTCATCCCTGGTACACTGTTCATCCCTGGTAACACTGTCTTCACTAGGTAACACTGTCATCCCTGGTAAACACTGTCATCCTGGTAAACACTGTCATCCCTGGTAACACTCTCTCATCCATGGTAACACTGTCATCCCTGGTTACACTGTCATCCTTGGTAACACTGTCATCATGGTATCACTCGTTCAATCCCTGGTAACCTCTCATCCCTGGGTAACACTGTCATCCTGGTACAACTGGCATCCCTGGTAAACACTGTCATCCCTGGTAACACTGTCATCCCTGGTAACACTGTCATCCCTGGTATCACTGTCATCCTGGTAACACTGTCATTCCCTGGTTAACACTCTCCATCCATGGGTAACACTGGTCATCCCTTCGGTAACATCTGTCAATCCATGGTAACACTGTCATCCCTGGTAACACTGTCATCCATGGTAACACTTCCATCCCTGGTAACATGTCATCCACTGGTAACATCTGATGGCCAGGAAAAAATAAAATTGATTTGAGAATACAAAACATTTATTTGATTTAGAAATTTAAGGATCATTATTTAATATAAATGTTGTAAGTGAAGAAGATGAGATGATGGATTGTGGGATAAGAATTACCACTAGTAGAGGAGAAAATCTTGGTTATTGTAGGAACCTGGTTGAGGTAACGCTCACGGCTGCTTTTATTATTTTTCTAGTCTATTTAAATATCACTGCCTGTGCTTAGTATACATTACCACCATTTGTGAAGGAATTGTGAGTCAATGAAAACTTTGCATAATTAAATCTTAATTTATTTTATCTTGAGAAAAAGATATATCAAGTGTAGTAGGAACATCATACGAATAATTTCATGTAAGCAGCCAGTGCTGTGTGATTATTTGTGACCAGCCTTCCCTGAGAACCAAAACTAGTCCAACTGTAAAATCCCACTGTGGAGAAAAATTACAAAAAGACTTCTTAACAATGTCATGATTAAAGGACACAGTTGGCCTCCTAGAAAGTGAGACATACTGCTGAGTTTCTTTAGTTGTCTTAAACTCCTTTTTTCACTCTTTTCAAATTCAGTCGAACTCGAATTGTAGGTTCTTCGTCTAGTGGCTCTATTCTCATCCCAAATCAAGTGCATTCTTTGACAGTTGCGTGAGCAGATCATTTAGATTCTATGTTCTCTTATGCAATGTTACTTGTTCAGTGATAGCAGCAGTCAGAATGTTTCTATTACATTTGATAGCATCAGTCACATTGCTACTGTTCCGTTGTAAGCAAAAGTCGCAATGTTTATGTTACTGTGTAGCAAGTAGTGGACAATGTTTACTGTATCATTGTAGTTAAGTCAAACGTACTGCTTCAGTGTTGCTAAACAGACACCTTGTTACCGTTTCAATGTAATCAACAGTCACAATGTTACAATGTTTAACATACTCGCTGGGACATTGGAAACCAGACGTCGTTTCAAAAATTCACACCGTCTGAGAAGTACATCCAGGGCCAGTAATAACGCAGAAAGCCAGCACAACATCAACGAAGGAAATTCATAGCCAAATTTTTTAACTCACTTCAGTTCCTCCTGTCTTGTGTCGTGGTTTCGTTAATATTAAAACTGCTTTTGGAGGCTGTATTCAAATGGAAGGTGATTGTTATTTGCTTTGAGCTTTCCATTAACACGTAGTGACCAACGGATCACAAACACTTAGCTTGCTGGGAGTGCTGTTAATGTTTAAATGTTATTGAATAACGAAATTATGCATACGAATATGTTATTTAGTAACGTTAGATAAGTGGAACTCGTACATGTGATGAGTCACTTGAGGAGGACCTGTGTGATAGTATCAATAGGCCTATTCACTGTTCTTCATATCGTTTTAACAAAATTGGTATTCATTTTTGAGGCATTATTGATCCCTCAATTTTCATCTTAAGAGGTAACTTACATGCTAATGAAAAGGGTCTTGATCCGAGGAAATAAAGAAATTCATCTCTAAACTCAATTAATTTGTATATTGTGTAGTTCTTTCTATAATTGTAAAGTCTAATACTAAACTGTACGGTATTATTGTTCAATACATAGAAGCTCAGTTAAACTGAAGGAAATTGTGACTGTTGTACAATGGACACAGTAGAACATTGTGGACTGTTGCTACACTGGAAAAGTTACATGTGGACTGTTGCTACACTGGTAAACAGTAACATTGTGACTGTTGCTTACACTGAACAGTACACATTGTGGGACTGTTGCTTCACTGGATACTGTAACATTGTGTCTGTTGTACACTGGAAACGTAACATTCGTGACTGTTGCTACACCTGGCTCAGTAACTTTGTGACTGTTTGCTACACTGGAACAGCACCCCATTTGACTGTTGCTACACTGGAAACAGGTACATTGTGACTGTTGTTGCTACACTGGAACCAGTAACATTGTGACGTTGCATACACTGGAACTGTAACTTTGTAAATTTGCTTCACTGGATCAGTATACTTTGTGACTGTTGATACACTGGAACATAACATTGTGACTGTTGCTACACTGGAACAGTAACAATGTGACTGTTGCTAAATGGAACAGTAAATAATTGTGACGTTGCTACACTGGAACTGTAACATTGTGACTGTTGCTACACTGGAATACAGTAACATTGTGACTGTTGCTGCACTGGAAACAGGTAACATTGTGGACTGTTGCTACACTGGAACAGTAAACATTGTGATGTTGCTACACCTGGAACAGTAACACTGTGACTGTCTGTACACTGGAACCAGTAACATTGAGGGACTGTTGCTAAACTGGAACAGTAAATTGTGTGTGTTGCTACACTGGAACAGTAACATTGTGGACTGTTGCTTCACTGGAACAGTACATTGTGACTGTTGCTACACTGGAACAGTATACTTTGGTGACTGTGGCTACACTGGAACGTAACACTGTGACTGTTGTACACTGGAACAGAACATGGACTGTGCTACACTGGACGTAACATTGTGTCTTTGCTCACTGGAAACACAGTAACATTGGACTGTTGCTACACTGGAACAGTAACATTGTGACTGTTGTACACACTGGAACAGTAACATTGATGTCTGTTGGCTACACTGTAACAGTAAAAATTGTGACTGTTGCTACACTGGTACAGTAACATTGTGACTGTTGTACACTGGGCATAAACAAAAGTAAACATTGTGGGACTGTTGCTAAAAATGGAGCAATATCATTGTGGGACTGTTGCTACACTGTACAAAAAACATTGTGACTGGTGCTACACTGGACAATAACATTGTGATGTTTGGCTACACTGAAAAACAGTAGCATTGTGGGATGTTCCTACATGGAACAGTACATTGTTGACATTGCTACACGTGAAACAAGAAAACAGTGACTGTTGCTACTGTGAAAGTGTAACATCTGAATGTTCCTAAACTAGAACAGTAACATTCTGTACTGGTGCTCCAACTGGAACTGTAACATTGCAATTGTTGCTACACTGGAAACAGCTAAAACTTTGATGACTTGCAACAGTGAAACAGTACTCTTATGACTATTGCTACATGAATCAAGTATCACTGAGAGTTACTTACAATGAATACAGGTAACATTGTTGAATGGTGGCTACACTTGAACAATAATCATTGTGCTGTTGCTTACAGTAAAACAGTAAACATTCTGACTCAATTACCACCTCAATCGTATTGTTAATGAAACCCACTCCAACACAGAGTGATGAACCCCCATCCTTGCATAATATCACGTTTGCATAGATTTTGTCCCAGTTATCATTGAGGGGATTGCCAAGTTCCTTGCAGTAATTGTCTAGTCTAGCATTTTGATACAAACTGCCCTGACATCCATTCTTGCCCACTCCCTTTATAGGCAAGATGCTACATATGATCTGGGATCCTCCCTTTTACTTGACTTACTTCTATGGCTGACTCTGTACTTGTCCAGCAGCTCTTGTCTCTTGCCCTTCCAAGTCATTACCCCCAGCACTAAAGCAGATAATATGCTTGTTCCCGTGAGGGAGATTACAAGCGCGAAGATTGATGGACATTGGAGGACAGACGAACTGGAGACGGGGACATGATCATGATGTGTAAATTATGAGAGGGATTGAAGAGAGAGAGAGGAGAGAGAGAGAGGTGAGAGAGAGATATGGGGAAACAGGGAAAGGAGGCACAGCTGAAAGTTAGATGCAAGCTATGTAGGGATGTTTGGAAAAAAGCTTCTTTAACCTCAAGATGTTAGAAAGTGGCACGAGGGGAAAAAAAAGTGGTGGAGGCCAGGCTGGATCAGTCACAGCTTCACAACTAGTGATGGAGGGAGGATCACTCAACAGGTTCAAACAACTGAGTTTACTTGAGATTGATTGCAAAGTAGCGACCAGAGGAGATCCGGACAGAACAAGGATTCTCCTCAGCAAACCAATATAAATATGTACAAGTAGACACGCACAACTTAATGTTAGAATGGAAGCATGGTTAGCCCATCATGGTTGCATGGCAGCATGGGTTTAGAGCAGGTCGCTCCTCAACTACAAGTGCAAAAGCCTAGGGGCAGCGTGGGTTTAGAGCTGGTCGCTCCTCAACTACAGGTGCAAAATGCCAGGGCAGCATGGGTTTGGAGCGGCCACTCCTATACTGGATCAATATCAAATGTTGTTGATACGGAATAATGGTGGTATCTGTGTATGTGTTGATTGATACAAACAGTGTGTGTATCTGAGGTATGTGTTGTTTGATACACTCACTGTTGTGGTATCTGAGGTATGTGTTGTATGATACACAAGAATGTGGTATAATGAGGTTGTGAAGGCTTACTTAAGCCTGTACACGGATCTAAAGTTGTTCTTACCAAGGCTGGCTCCTCCTTAGGAAAAATTAATGTATAGAAAAAAGAACAATAACCTACAAATATAAACACTTTATTGTTAGAATTAAAAATATAAACCATTGAAATATGAACTTTCTTTCCTACTTGTAAGAAAAATGAAATGAAAAAAAATAAATTAGCATTTGTATTCAAACGCTAATATGCTAAAGCTAAACTGGGGTGCCTGGTTGCTGTTTGTTGACACCGCAGTCTGTAGAAATTGTAGCCGTTGCTGATGATGTGAGGGGGGGAGGGGTCTCAGCTGTGAGTGACAACCCAACGATTGTTCGGTCACAGTGTCTTTCTTGCCGGAATAATTCACTAAGATGATAGGATCGCAGGCTTTCATCAATGCCCAAAGATGATGGGTAGTTGCTGGGGTTGGCACACTTAGGTATGTAGATAAAAAGTGGCGTCACAGAACTCTATGTGAAGTTAGTCCTCTTCAACAACTGTTTCTGTGGTTGCCAAGGATGACTCATGATGACATTCCAAGCTAGAAGAGAAAAAGTTACACACTGCTTGAGAAAATCACTTACCATGATAAGTGTAAGCACTTAAAAGGAATGGTGGAGGATTTTAAAGCAAAAACTGGGAATTCAAGGCAGAATGACGAACTTAGTTTTAGCAATTGGTTAAAAGTGAAGCTTTTTACCAATATATGCACTAGAATTAGGAACAGAGGCTTTTACTTACAGTTGTGCTGAGAGCTGTGAGTCAAGTGATTATCCATTTGGTCGGAGCCCCACACGTCACCTTTCCAGGTGGAGAAAAGGGGGTGGAGGATACAGGGAGTAGGACACTGACCCCTACCTTATCCCACTGCTACAACGTTTCTCACATTCATATTTCTCTCGCAGTTCCTCACTAATACATTCTCGGCAACCACATTCTCTCCAACCCAAACCCTTGTTCATTCTCTAACACATTCTTCAAAATCAAAATGTATACATTACAGGAAAGAGAGTCATTTAGAAAAAATATTATTAATGTTTAGCTATTCTTCAGTTGTACAAAGCTAGCTCTGATTATAGTATATTGATCATGTATTACGGTTTTACGTAATTGATGCCGGAACTGTTGTAGGAGACTTGAGTACATCTGTGTTAACACCATAAAAGAGGGAGGAGGAGGGGGGTAATATAAAATTTGGTACATGCCCGAAATGCTTTGCATTAAAAGGGCTTTCATATAGCAATATGTCACTAACGTCAGCTAAGCCTTATACTTTGTACATTTAACTTGTTGTAAATATGGATATTATTATTATTATTATTATATTATTTTATTATTATTGTTAATTATTATTATTGTTATTATTATTATTACAATAATTACTCGGGATGAGTGGAAAAGGACAGGATGATTTGTGAGGGAGTGTGAGCCAAGGAGCATTAAATAAGAACATGAGAAAAAAAGAACATACTACATCAGGTTAGTGGCTAAATTAGGCAGGTCTTTCTTAACTCTAAATCCACTAACAAGGGTGACAGGGAACATATAATGGCTGCTATAGTAAATGAGCCACAGGGACATTTGAAAGCATTTTTTTCATCTTAGGTGAACTGGTTTGCACTAGACGGTAAAAATGGTGTAGTAAAATCAAGTCTAGTAAAGTTCGTCTTGTAGGAGTCAAGAGCAGGCAGGAGCTGGTGTGTCGACTCTTATAAATAATAGAAGGTGAGTACAATACACATATAGAGAGTCGGGATGTACCTTAGATGCACTGTGGTTTTTGCGGGTTTTTTTACTGATGTCTTTCTTATGTGACCTATAGCAACTGAGTTCACAAATTTACTCTGCGATGATTTGTCACTTCTAAAATTGTATTTGCTTATTGCTTTCCGCCTTCTTTTTGCTGCTGTTCTTCATTTCTATTTTTTTTTCAAGATTTTGCACCCTATTAGGACCTCTTCACTTTGGGTGAACTAGTGACTGTCTTTATTATGTCATTACCTTATTCGGTTTTTGGCACGGACCTGTACCAGTTTTTTCCCAGTGACACACAATGAGCGAAAATGGTTTCTTAAACTTTGTAGATGGACATGGTTCACAGAAACCCGACACGTTGATAAAATTAGAAACATGTGCAACTCTTGGGTATCTTTTATTAAGGGAAACGTTTTGCCCACACAGTGTGGCTTTTATCAGTCCAAAACAGAGGAAGAAACTTGAACAGGAGGAGATGGGGATGAGTCCCTCAACTTTGAGTCGATGTGGTCAGTCCTTCATCTTGGAATAGAATTACGGCATATGAGCGGAGACGCTGCTTATATAAACGTAGGAAGGAGAAGGTGCAGCAGTCGTAGGTGGTATCACATTTGTTCTATGGGAAGTAGGGGTCGTGCCCAAGGGTTAGGAAGCGAAAGGATTTCCCAAGAATTATGATCCCAAGAAGTGTTTGGACTGTGAAGAACTGTGTGGGCGAACGTATCCTCAATAAAGATATCCAAGAGTTGCAATTGTGTCTAATTTATCAACGTTGTCGGTTCTGTGGTCCATTTCATCTACACTCCTGTCAGAACTGAACTTCTTGGATCTTAATACTTGGAAATTCTTTCGCTTGATAACCCTTGGGCAAGACCTACTTCCACAATGAGACAAATTGACACCATACGATTGCTGTACTTCTTAAACCTTATAACATACTTTTCTGCTAAGTTGATATTTATCAGTGGACATATGTTGGAAGATAAAAAGAGTTTTTGATTTTTAAAGATTGGAATTGTAGGGCTATGAGGTGTACGTGTTCTCAAGCTCCTGGCCTTCGTATGAGTCTCCTTTAAACTTAATGGCCATTTATCTTTCTTCATCCATCACGAAAGGATTTATTCTTGAAGGTTACGACAGGACATCATGTTTAAACCATTAACACCTCACCATCCGGTACATATGCTGGAAAGAGTTTTCAAAGCTAGCTAGGGTTTTAAAGCGATATTTTATGATTTAATTATTTTTTTTTAATGGAGTATTGGAAATTTTATTGTTTAGCCAGTTTCTGTTGAGCCATTTTATTTTTTATTTATTCATTTTTTAGGAGGTCGTTTTGTTACGCTGCACTACAGTCGTACTGGCCAGGTTGTGGCAGCACCAGTCGTAATGGCCCAGGTTGGTCTGCACACTGTGTACTGCCAGGTTGTGGCAACACACAGTCGTACTGGCCAGGTTGTGGCAGGCACAAGTCGTACTGGCCTGGTTGTGCAGGAACACAGTCGGTATTGGCCAGGTTGTTGGGTGGGTAGCACAAGTCGTACTGGCCAGGTTGTGGCAACACACAGTCGTTACTGGCCAGGGTTTGTGGCAGCACACAGTTCGTTATGGCCAGGTTGTGGCAGCCACACAGTCGTACTGGCCAGGTTGTGGCAGCACACAGGCGTACTGGCCAGGTTGTGGCAGCACACAGTAGTACTGCCAGGGTGTTGTGGCTGCAAAAAAGTCAGTTACTGGCCTGGGGTTGTGGCAATCACACAGTTATCGTTACTGGTCAGGTCGTTGTGGCAGCACTCCAGTTTCGTACTGGCCAGGTTGTGGCTGCACACAGTCGTAAACTGGCCAGGTTGTGGCGGCCAACAGTCGTAATGGCCAGGTTGTGGCAGCACACAGGTCGTTCTGGCAGGTTGTGGCAGCACACAGTCGTACTGGGCAAGTTGTGGAATACACACAGTCGTACTTGGCAGGTTGTGGCCAGCCACACAGTCGTACTGGACAGGTTTGTTGCAACACACAGTCGTTACTGGCCAGGTTGTGCAACACACAGTTCGTCTGGTCAGGGTTGTGGCAGCCCACAGTCCGTACTGGGCCCCAAAAAGTTGTGGCAACAACACAGTCGTACTGGCCAGGTTGTGCAGCACACTGTCGTACTGGATGTATTGTGGCAGCACACAGTCGTACTGGCCAGGTTGTGCAGCACAAGTCGTACTGGGCCAGGTTGTGGCAAACACACAGTCGTACGGTCAGGTTGTGGCAGCACACGTCGTACTGGCAGGTGGTGGAAACACACAGTCGTACTGGCCGGTTGCGGCAACACACAGTCCGTATGGCCCCCCAGGTTGCGGCAGCACCACAGTCGTACTGGCCCAGGTTGTGGCCAGCCACCAACAAAATTCTTATTATTCTGTAGATGGAAATCAGCCAAGTTGACAGTTTTTTATTTTCATCACGAGTTTTTCTCCATCTACTGTGTTGAATATTTTTTATTTTATTAATTCAGTGGTAGTGAAGTGTTTATGTGAAAACTGAGAGAATTATTTAATAAAATATTCTAATTAAACTAAATGTTATTTAAGATGGTTTATAAGAATATCTTCTTTGTTTTTTACTACAAGTCTCTTCAAGTTAGTCACTTCTTCAATATTAACTTATTTTTCCAAAATATTTCATCAAATATTTAAAATTATATGATAAGAATTTTCTTAATTTTCTTACACTTTTTATATAGTATTTATTAATTTTATACAATGTTTGTGGAAGATATATATATATAGATATATATATTTTATATATATATATATATATATATTTTATATTATCTATATATATTTATATTCTATGTTTATATTATATATATATATATATATATTTATATTATATATAGTATATCTATATATATATATATATATATATTTATATATACTATATATATATGTGTGTGTGTGTGTGTGATAAGATCACAGTAAACAGGTGATTCGGGAATATGATAATGTGATTCTTTATTGAGACAAACGTTTCACCAACACAGTGGCTTTTTCATGTACAAACAGATCTACCTGGGGTGAAAAGAGGACGGGTAGCAGACGAAGGCATTGTCACTGATAGGCGGTTTCCAGGGAAGTGTTTCGGTCGTACCCAACGGGTCGGGTTTGTAGGAAAGTTGAAGAGGGTTTGGAGAAGCCCTCTGAACGAAGATTCGATAATGTTGCAGTGTCTGACACAAGTCTGCTACCCGTCCCCTTTTCCCTGACTCTAGTAAATTCGGCCCAGCCTTCTTGCCTGGTGTTCCCAGATCTTTCACAAATACCGGTGCTCTTCACACCAACTCCAACTATGAGGGACTGATTAACATATCTTTTGTTTATATAGTTCTACTGTCTTCAAATTATGTCTAGAATTTGTATTGATAAAGCCACTGGAGGCGGAAAATCTTCATTTAAGATACCCAGATGTTACTTGTGTGTTATAATTTTCTTCTTGTCGATGTTGTATACATTCTCGTAAAAAAATTATGAGTATAAGTTATATGTAAACGATCGTACAGTTATTATTGAACGGATACCTTAAACTAGGTGTGGAAAGTAGCTGTTAATATACTTATCAAATACCTTAAATATACTAAGCATACTTGCTATACGAGCAGCAACTACAAGATGCATTATCATGTTAATTTATGGGTTATCCATTTATCAACAAATTGATGAATAAGACTCCTCATCTGATAAACACTTGGTTTTCACTTATTTGGGCGAATAGGTATCACTGCACGGCAGGCTTCTCGGCAGAAATACAGTCAAATACATAACACTGAAGACGGATGAAGGCAGATTAGAGATGATATTGTATTCACTCTTGGTAGTGTGTGTCCCTCAAGTCTACAACACAGTCACACTTTACACAAGTGTCTGAGTCATAAACAGGAATCTCACTTAGACCGTATAGTTTTCTCCTTTATGCAACAGAAAAATATTAATTAATAAGCGCACACAAGACATAATACTGAAAATAATTATATCTTGTGTTTCATTGTGTGTTTGCTTCTCACTTATCTTTATTGTTTGCCAGTTACATTACCCTGGAGGGTATTCTGGGGATCAACGCCCCGCAGCTTGGTGGATCAGGTGGCCTGATCAATGAAGGCTGTTTTGCTGGCAGACGTAGTCCAAGGTAGGAACACAGCCGGCTGATTGCACAAATACTCTTGCGAGTCTCCACCTTGAATATGCTTACCAGGTATTTTAGTATATGAAATTAGATGACTGACTAGAGACAAAAATGTTATAAAATAATTATAATTTAGGAGAAGAAGAGCACAGAAGACGACAATCATCAGTGTCGGTTGTTACTTATAACTTTAATTTTTATACCACTGACTCTGTTTTAATTATTACTTATTTTTCAGCCCATTGATTGTTGGTCCTCTCTCTGGGCATAGTTAATGTGTAGCTGTTGGGTCCCATGGTGGCAGCTGTGTCAATGGACCATGGTGGCAGCAGTGACAACTGGACCATGGTGGCAGCCAGAGTGGTCCAACTGGACCATGGTGGCAGCAGTGAACCAACTGGGGAACCTTAGGTGGCATGCAGTGACCAAACTTTACCATGGGGCCAGCAGGTCCAAACTGGACCATGGTGGATGCAGTGACGCCAACTGGACCATGGTGGCAAGACAGTGGGTCACAAACTGGACCTGATGGCAGCTGTGACCAACTGGTCCATAGGTGGGCAGCCAGTGGCCAACTGGACCATGTTGGCCAGCAGTGGCCAACTGGACCCATGGTGGCAGCAGTGACCAACTGACCAATGGATGGCAGCAGTGGTCAATGGACATGGTGGCACGCAGTGGTAAATGGACCATGGTAGGCATGCTGTGGTCAAACGGACCATGGTGGCAGAAGTGGCCAACTGAACCATGTGGGCAGCAGTGCTCAACTGGGACTATGGTGTGCAGCGTGGTCACCTGGACACATGGTGGCAGCACGTGGTCAACTGGACCATGGTGGCAGCAGTGGTCAATGACCATGGTGGCAGCATGTGGTCAACTGTCCATGGTGGCGCAGTGGTGAAACTGGACCATGGTGGCCAGCATGGTCAACTGGACCATGGTGGGCAGCAACTGTGGTTCAAACTGGACCATGTGGCAGCAGTGGTCAAACGGGCCATGGGTGGCAGCTGTGGACAACTGGACCATGGTCGGCAGCTGTGGACCAAACTGGTCCATACGGTGGCAGCAAGTGGTCAACCTGGATCCATGGTGGCCAGCAGTTGTCAACGGGGACCATGGTGGCAGCACAGTGGTCAACTGGACCATGGTGGGCAGCAGTGGCAATGGACCATGGTGGCAGCAGGGGTCAACTGGACCATCGGTGGCAGCAGTTGGTCAACGGGACCATGGTGGCAGCAGTGGCAAAATGGACCATGGTGGCAGCATGTGACCAATGAAACCCATGGGTGGCAGCAGTGGTCAACTGGAGCATAGGTGGCAGCAGTGGTCAACTGGACCATGGTGGCAGCAGTGGTCAACTGGACCATGGTGGCAGCAGTGGTCAACTGGACATGGTGGCAGCAGTGGTCATAAATGGATCCATTGGTGGCAGCCAGTGAGTCAACTGGACCTTGGTGGGCAGCCAGTGGTCAACTGGACCTTTGTGGGTCAGTGGTTCAACTGGGACCCATGGTGGCAGCTGTGGTCAAACTGGACCATTGGTGGCAGCAGTGGTCATGTGGTCCATGGTGGGCAGAACGTGACCAACTGGCACCGATGGTGGCAGGCAGACTGGTCAACTGGAACAATGGTGGCAGCAGTGGTCAACTGGAACTTGGTGGCAGCAGTGGTCTACAGGACAATTGGTGCGCAGGGTCAAACTGGAACCATGGTGGCCAGCAGTGGTCAACTGGACCATGGAGGCAGCAGTGGTCAACTGGACCATGGTGGCAGGCAGTGACCTCTCGGCCATGGGGCAGCAGTGACCAATCTGGACTCCATGGTGGCTGCAGTGGTCAACTGGGTCCATGGTGGACAGCAGTGGTCAACTGGTGCATGGTGGAAGCAGTGGTCAACTGGTAGCATGGTGGCTGCAGTGGATCAACTGGACCATCGGTGGCGCAGGGGTCAACTGGACCATGGTGGCAGCAAGTGGTTCAACTGACCATGGTGGCAGCAGTGGTCAAATGGACCAATGGTGGCAGCAGTGACCAACTGAACCTTGGTGGCAAAGCAGTGGTCAATTGGACATGGTGGCCAGCAGTGTGTTCAACTGGACCATGGTGGCAAGCAGTGGTCAACTGACCAATGGTGGCAGCAAGAGTGGTCAACTGGACCATGGTGGCAGCAGTGGTCACTGGATCATGGTGGCAGCAGTGGTCATACTGGATCATTGGTGGCAGCAGTGGTCAAATGGACCTTCGGTCGGACAGCAGTGGTCAACTGGACATGGTGGCAGCAGGGTCAATGGGTCCATGGTCTGACAGCAGTGGTCAACTGGATCATGGTGGCGGCAGTGGTCACGGATCATTGGGTGGCAGCTAGTGGTCAACTGGACCAATGGGTGGCAGCAGTGGTCAACTGGTCCATGTTGGAGAGTGGTCAACTGGACCATGGTGGCTGCAGTGGTCAACTGTGAAATGGTGGCAGCAGGTGACCATCTGGACCTGGTGGCAGCGTGGTCAACTGGACACAATGGTGGCCACGCAGTGGCCAACTGACCATGGTGGCATGCTGTGACCAACTGGACCATGGTGGCTGCAGTGGTCTACTGGGACCATGGTGGCAGCACGTGTCCATGGTAATGGTGGCAGCATGTGACCACTGGACCTGGTGGCAAGCAGTGGTTAATGGACATAGTGGCAGCAGTGGTCAACTGGACCATGGTGGCAGCAGTGACAAACTGGTCCTGGTGGCAGCGTGG
Organism: Cherax quadricarinatus; assembly: GCF_026875155.1. Classification (NCBI taxonomy): domain Eukaryota; kingdom Metazoa; phylum Arthropoda; class Malacostraca; order Decapoda; family Parastacidae; genus Cherax; species Cherax quadricarinatus. Next base: position 18,428,889 of record NC_069498.1, read on the forward strand.
TCAAACTTGGTCCATGGTGGCAGCAGTGGTCAACATGGGACCTTGGTGGCTGCAGTGCAACTGGGACCATGGTTGGCAGCATTGACCCAACTGGAACCATGGTGACAGCATGTTGGTAACTGGACTCCATGGTGGCAGCAGTGGTCAACTGGACCTTGGTGGCAGCAGTGACCACTGAGACCATGGTGACAGCGTGGTCAAATGGAACCATGGTGCGCTGCAGTGGACAAAACACTGGTCCATATAATTGGTATATTCCAAGTCCGTCCTGACAACTCTGGCTGTAGATCAACGTTGTGTTTTGGTTGTGAAAGACCAAAAATACTTCGAACAGCACTTCCAAAAACTATATATTACGCGTTCTTATTCAGATTTCTTAATACACAGCGAACATTGACAAAAATCTGAGGTCGACCTACTCTATGTACTATTTTTTTTCTTCTTACGTTAATTTACCAATCATGGATATGAATTATGTGGTTTGATAACTATAGTTATATATGTTGTTACTGGAGTTACCTGGAGAGAGTTCCGGGGGTCAAGCCACCCCGCCGGCCGGTCTGAGACCAGGACTCCTAAAAGAAGATATGTTTAATTTGCTATGTATTTTTACCTGTCGAATTATGATTGTTTTGATTATATAATTAATATATTGGTTTTCTGTAATGAGTTGAATTCTTTCTTGTTGAAAATATTTCTCTGGACAGATAATTATTACTATGTACGTTATTTTCCTCTACCCCCTCCCCCCACTCCCCCCTCCCTCACCCCCTTTATCCTCCCTCCTCTGTGTGCTACCTATAATAAAGTTAAAGTTTGACCAGGACTAGACTTCACTCCTCACAATATACACTGGTTGTTGCAGTTAGTGTCGTGTCGGACTGACTCTCATCCTGGGAAAACACTGTCATCCCTGGTAAACACTGTTCATCCTGGTAACACTGTCATCCCTGGTAGCACTGTCATCCCTGGTAACACGTCATCTGGTAACCACTGTCATCCATGGTAAACACATGTATCCCTGGTAACACTGTTCATCCCTGGGTAACACTGTCATCCCTGGTAACACTGTCATCCCTGCTTAACACTGTCATCCTGGTAAAAACACTGTCATCCCAGGTAACACTGTCATCCTGGAAAACTGTCATCCTGGTAAACACTGTCATCCATATGGTAACCACTGTTCATTCCTGGTAAAACACTGTCATCACTGGTAACACTGTCTTCCCTGGTAACACTGTCACCCTGGTAACTCTGTCATCCCTGGTAACACTGTCATTACTGGTAACACTGTCATCCTGGTAAACACTGTCATCCCTGGTAACAATGTCATCACTGGTCAACACTGTCATCCTGGTAAACACTGTCATCCCTGGTAACACTGTCATACCCTTCGGTAACACTGTCATCCTGGTAACATGTCATCCATGGTAACACTGTCATCCCTGGTAACACATGTCATCCTGGTAAACACTGTTCATCCTGGTAACACTGTTCATCGCTGGTAACAACTGTCATTCCCCTGGGTAAACACTGTCATCCCTGCGGTACAACGTTTGTCATCCCTGGTAACACAGTCATTCCTGGGTAACTCTGTCATCCCTGGTAACACTGTCATCCTGGTAACACTGTCATCCCTGGTAACCTGTCATCCCTGGTAACACTGTCATCGCTGGTAACAAATTCATCCCTGGTAAACACTGTATCCCTGCGTACACTGTCTTCCCTGGTATCACTGTAATTCTGGTAACACTGTCATCCCTGGTAACACTGTCATCCATCGGTAACTGTCTTCCCTGGTATCACGGTCATCCCTGGTACATGTCATCGCTCGGTAACATGTCCGTCCCTGGAAAACACGTTCATCACATGGTAATCACTGTCCCATCCATGGTACACTGTCATTCCTGGTAACACTGTACATCTGATAACCACAGTCATCCCTGGTAAACACTGTCATCCCTGGTAAACACTGTTATTCCTGGTAAAACAACTGTCATCCCTGGTAACACTGTCATCCCTGGTAACTCTGTCTTCCCTGGTAAACCTCTGTCATTTGGTAAACACTGTATCCCTGGTAACACTGTCATCCCTGGTAAACCTGTCATCCCTGGTAACACTGTCATATCCTCGTTACAATGTCATCACTGGTAACACTGTCATCCCTGGTATACACTTGTCATCCCTGGTAACCACTGTACATCCCTGGTAACACTGTAATCGCTGGGAACACTGTAATCCCTGGTACTACAATGTCATCCCTGGTAACACTGTCATCCCTGGGTTACAATGTCATCCCTGGTAAACACTGTCATTTTGGTATCACTGTCATCCTGGTAACACGTTCATCCTGGTAACACTGTAACCCTGGTAAAATCTGTCATCCTGGTAACACTGTCATCGCTGGTAACAATGTCATCCACTGGTTACACTGTCAATCACTGGTAACACTGTTCATCCCTGGTAAACACTAGTAATCGCTGGTTAAAACCACTGTGTCATCCCTGGTAAACCTGTCAATTCCTGGTTCACTGTCTCCCTGGTAACACTGTCTATCACCTGGTAAACACTGTCTTCCCTTGGTAAACATGTTCATTTCCTGGGTAACACTGTTGTTTCCCCTGGTAACATGTCATCCCCTGGTAACACTGTCTTTCCTGGGTAACACTGGTCATACCCTGGTAACACTGTCATCCCTGGTAACATGTCATCCCTGGTAACAATGTCATCCTGGTAACCCACTGTCATCCCTGGTAACTCTGTACTCCCTGGTAACACTGTCATTTCTTGGTAACACTGTCATCCCTGGTAACACTTGTCATCCTGGTAACACTGTCATCCCTGGTACACACTGTCATCCATGGTATCAATGTTATCCCTGGTAACATGTCTTCCCCTGGTTACACTGTCATCCCTGGTACACTGTTCATCCCTGGTAACACTGTCTTCACTAGGTAACACTGTCATCCCTGGTAAACACTGTCATCCTGGTAAACACTGTCATCCCTGGTAACACTCTCTCATCCATGGTAACACTGTCATCCCTGGTTACACTGTCATCCTTGGTAACACTGTCATCATGGTATCACTCGTTCAATCCCTGGTAACCTCTCATCCCTGGGTAACACTGTCATCCTGGTACAACTGGCATCCCTGGTAACACTGTCATCCCTGGTAACACTGTCATCCCTGGTAACACTGTCATCCCTGGTAACACTGTCATCCCTGGTAACACTGTCATTCCCTGGTTAACACTCTCCATCCATGGGTAACACTGGTCATCCCTTCGGTAACATCTGTCAATCCATGGTAACACTGTCATCCCTGGTAACACTGTCATCCATGGTAACACTTCCATCCCTGGTAACATGTCATCCACTGGTAACATCTGATGGCCAGGAAAAAATAAAATTGATTTGAGAATACAAAACATTTATTTGATTTAGAAATTTAAGGATCATTATTTAATATAAATGTTGTAAGTGAAGAAGATGAGATGATGGATTGTGGGATAAGAATTACCACTAGTAGAGGAGAAAATCTTGGTTATTGTAGGAACCTGGTTGAGGTAACGCTCACGGCTGCTTTTATTATTTTTCTAGTCTATTTAAATATCACTGCCTGTGCTTAGTATACATTACCACCATTTGTGAAGGAATTGTGAGTCAATGAAAACTTTGCATAATTAAATCTTAATTTATTTTATCTTGAGAAAAAGATATATCAAGTGTAGTAGGAACATCATACGAATAATTTCATGTAAGCAGCCAGTGCTGTGTGATTATTTGTGACCAGCCTTCCCTGAGAACCAAAACTAGTCCAACTGTAAAATCCCACTGTGGAGAAAAATTACAAAAAGACTTCTTAACAATGTCATGATTAAAGGACACAGTTGGCCTCCTAGAAAGTGAGACATACTGCTGAGTTTCTTTAGTTGTCTTAAACTCCTTTTTTCACTCTTTTCAAATTCAGTCGAACTCGAATTGTAGGTTCTTCGTCTAGTGGCTCTATTCTCATCCCAAATCAAGTGCATTCTTTGACAGTTGCGTGAGCAGATCATTTAGATTCTATGTTCTCTTATGCAATGTTACTTGTTCAGTGATAGCAGCAGTCAGAATGTTTCTATTACATTTGATAGCATCAGTCACATTGCTACTGTTCCGTTGTAAGCAAAAGTCGCAATGTTTATGTTACTGTGTAGCAAGTAGTGGACAATGTTTACTGTATCATTGTAGTTAAGTCAAACGTACTGCTTCAGTGTTGCTAAACAGACACCTTGTTACCGTTTCAATGTAATCAACAGTCACAATGTTACAATGTTTAACATACTCGCTGGGACATTGGAAACCAGACGTCGTTTCAAAAATTCACACCGTCTGAGAAGTACATCCAGGGCCAGTAATAACGCAGAAAGCCAGCACAACATCAACGAAGGAAATTCATAGCCAAATTTTTTAACTCACTTCAGTTCCTCCTGTCTTGTGTCGTGGTTTCGTTAATATTAAAACTGCTTTTGGAGGCTGTATTCAAATGGAAGGTGATTGTTATTTGCTTTGAGCTTTCCATTAACACGTAGTGACCAACGGATCACAAACACTTAGCTTGCTGGGAGTGCTGTTAATGTTTAAATGTTATTGAATAACGAAATTATGCATACGAATATGTTATTTAGTAACGTTAGATAAGTGGAACTCGTACATGTGATGAGTCACTTGAGGAGGACCTGTGTGATAGTATCAATAGGCCTATTCACTGTTCTTCATATCGTTTTAACAAAATTGGTATTCATTTTTGAGGCATTATTGATCCCTCAATTTTCATCTTAAGAGGTAACTTACATGCTAATGAAAAGGGTCTTGATCCGAGGAAATAAAGAAATTCATCTCTAAACTCAATTAATTTGTATATTGTGTAGTTCTTTCTATAATTGTAAAGTCTAATACTAAACTGTACGGTATTATTGTTCAATACATAGAAGCTCAGTTAAACTGAAGGAAATTGTGACTGTTGTACAATGGACACAGTAGAACATTGTGGACTGTTGCTACACTGGAAAAGTTACATGTGGACTGTTGCTACACTGGTAAACAGTAACATTGTGACTGTTGCTTACACTGAACAGTACACATTGTGGGACTGTTGCTTCACTGGATACTGTAACATTGTGTCTGTTGTACACTGGAAACGTAACATTCGTGACTGTTGCTACACCTGGCTCAGTAACTTTGTGACTGTTTGCTACACTGGAACAGCACCCCATTTGACTGTTGCTACACTGGAAACAGGTACATTGTGACTGTTGTTGCTACACTGGAACCAGTAACATTGTGACGTTGCATACACTGGAACTGTAACTTTGTAAATTTGCTTCACTGGATCAGTATACTTTGTGACTGTTGATACACTGGAACATAACATTGTGACTGTTGCTACACTGGAACAGTAACAATGTGACTGTTGCTAAATGGAACAGTAAATAATTGTGACGTTGCTACACTGGAACTGTAACATTGTGACTGTTGCTACACTGGAATACAGTAACATTGTGACTGTTGCTGCACTGGAAACAGGTAACATTGTGGACTGTTGCTACACTGGAACAGTAAACATTGTGATGTTGCTACACCTGGAACAGTAACACTGTGACTGTCTGTACACTGGAACCAGTAACATTGAGGGACTGTTGCTAAACTGGAACAGTAAATTGTGTGTGTTGCTACACTGGAACAGTAACATTGTGGACTGTTGCTTCACTGGAACAGTACATTGTGACTGTTGCTACACTGGAACAGTATACTTTGGTGACTGTGGCTACACTGGAACGTAACACTGTGACTGTTGTACACTGGAACAGAACATGGACTGTGCTACACTGGACGTAACATTGTGTCTTTGCTCACTGGAAACACAGTAACATTGGACTGTTGCTACACTGGAACAGTAACATTGTGACTGTTGTACACACTGGAACAGTAACATTGATGTCTGTTGGCTACACTGTAACAGTAAAAATTGTGACTGTTGCTACACTGGTACAGTAACATTGTGACTGTTGTACACTGGGCATAAACAAAAGTAAACATTGTGGGACTGTTGCTAAAAATGGAGCAATATCATTGTGGGACTGTTGCTACACTGTACAAAAAACATTGTGACTGGTGCTACACTGGACAATAACATTGTGATGTTTGGCTACACTGAAAAACAGTAGCATTGTGGGATGTTCCTACATGGAACAGTACATTGTTGACATTGCTACACGTGAAACAAGAAAACAGTGACTGTTGCTACTGTGAAAGTGTAACATCTGAATGTTCCTAAACTAGAACAGTAACATTCTGTACTGGTGCTCCAACTGGAACTGTAACATTGCAATTGTTGCTACACTGGAAACAGCTAAAACTTTGATGACTTGCAACAGTGAAACAGTACTCTTATGACTATTGCTACATGAATCAAGTATCACTGAGAGTTACTTACAATGAATACAGGTAACATTGTTGAATGGTGGCTACACTTGAACAATAATCATTGTGCTGTTGCTTACAGTAAAACAGTAAACATTCTGACTCAATTACCACCTCAATCGTATTGTTAATGAAACCCACTCCAACACAGAGTGATGAACCCCCATCCTTGCATAATATCACGTTTGCATAGATTTTGTCCCAGTTATCATTGAGGGGATTGCCAAGTTCCTTGCAGTAATTGTCTAGTCTAGCATTTTGATACAAACTGCCCTGACATCCATTCTTGCCCACTCCCTTTATAGGCAAGATGCTACATATGATCTGGGATCCTCCCTTTTACTTGACTTACTTCTATGGCTGACTCTGTACTTGTCCAGCAGCTCTTGTCTCTTGCCCTTCCAAGTCATTACCCCCAGCACTAAAGCAGATAATATGCTTGTTCCCGTGAGGGAGATTACAAGCGCGAAGATTGATGGACATTGGAGGACAGACGAACTGGAGACGGGGACATGATCATGATGTGTAAATTATGAGAGGGATTGAAGAGAGAGAGAGGAGAGAGAGAGAGGTGAGAGAGAGATATGGGGAAACAGGGAAAGGAGGCACAGCTGAAAGTTAGATGCAAGCTATGTAGGGATGTTTGGAAAAAAGCTTCTTTAACCTCAAGATGTTAGAAAGTGGCACGAGGGGAAAAAAAAGTGGTGGAGGCCAGGCTGGATCAGTCACAGCTTCACAACTAGTGATGGAGGGAGGATCACTCAACAGGTTCAAACAACTGAGTTTACTTGAGATTGATTGCAAAGTAGCGACCAGAGGAGATCCGGACAGAACAAGGATTCTCCTCAGCAAACCAATATAAATATGTACAAGTAGACACGCACAACTTAATGTTAGAATGGAAGCATGGTTAGCCCATCATGGTTGCATGGCAGCATGGGTTTAGAGCAGGTCGCTCCTCAACTACAAGTGCAAAAGCCTAGGGGCAGCGTGGGTTTAGAGCTGGTCGCTCCTCAACTACAGGTGCAAAATGCCAGGGCAGCATGGGTTTGGAGCGGCCACTCCTATACTGGATCAATATCAAATGTTGTTGATACGGAATAATGGTGGTATCTGTGTATGTGTTGATTGATACAAACAGTGTGTGTATCTGAGGTATGTGTTGTTTGATACACTCACTGTTGTGGTATCTGAGGTATGTGTTGTATGATACACAAGAATGTGGTATAATGAGGTTGTGAAGGCTTACTTAAGCCTGTACACGGATCTAAAGTTGTTCTTACCAAGGCTGGCTCCTCCTTAGGAAAAATTAATGTATAGAAAAAAGAACAATAACCTACAAATATAAACACTTTATTGTTAGAATTAAAAATATAAACCATTGAAATATGAACTTTCTTTCCTACTTGTAAGAAAAATGAAATGAAAAAAAATAAATTAGCATTTGTATTCAAACGCTAATATGCTAAAGCTAAACTGGGGTGCCTGGTTGCTGTTTGTTGACACCGCAGTCTGTAGAAATTGTAGCCGTTGCTGATGATGTGAGGGGGGGAGGGGTCTCAGCTGTGAGTGACAACCCAACGATTGTTCGGTCACAGTGTCTTTCTTGCCGGAATAATTCACTAAGATGATAGGATCGCAGGCTTTCATCAATGCCCAAAGATGATGGGTAGTTGCTGGGGTTGGCACACTTAGGTATGTAGATAAAAAGTGGCGTCACAGAACTCTATGTGAAGTTAGTCCTCTTCAACAACTGTTTCTGTGGTTGCCAAGGATGACTCATGATGACATTCCAAGCTAGAAGAGAAAAAGTTACACACTGCTTGAGAAAATCACTTACCATGATAAGTGTAAGCACTTAAAAGGAATGGTGGAGGATTTTAAAGCAAAAACTGGGAATTCAAGGCAGAATGACGAACTTAGTTTTAGCAATTGGTTAAAAGTGAAGCTTTTTACCAATATATGCACTAGAATTAGGAACAGAGGCTTTTACTTACAGTTGTGCTGAGAGCTGTGAAGTAAGTGATTATCCATGGTCGGGCCCCAACACGTCACCTTTCCAGGTGGAGAAAAGGGGGTGGAGGATACAGGGAGTAGGACACTGACCCCTACCTTATCCCACTGCTACAACGTTTCTCACATTCATATTTCTCTCGCAGTTCCTCACTAATACATTCTCGGCAACCACATTCTCTCCAACCCAAACCCTTGTTCATTCTCTAACACATTCTTCAAAATCAAAATGTATACATTACAGGAAAGAGAGTCATTTAGAAAAAATATTATTAATGTTTAGCTATTCTTCAGTTGTACAAAGCTAGCTCTGATTATAGTATATTGATCATGTATTACGGTTTTACGTAATTGATGCCGGAACTGTTGTAGGAGACTTGAGTACATCTGTGTTAACACCATAAAAGAGGGAGGAGGAGGGGGGTAATATAAAATTTGGTACATGCCCGAAATGCTTTGCATTAAAAGGGCTTTCATATAGCAATATGTCACTAACGTCAGCTAAGCCTTATACTTTGTACATTTAACTTGTTGTAAATATGGATATTATTATTATTATTATTATATTATTTTATTATTATTGTTAATTATTATTATTGTTATTATTATTATTACAATAATTACTCGGGATGAGTGGAAAAGGACAGGATGATTTGTGAGGGAGTGTGAGCCAAGGAGCATTAAATAAGAACATGAGAAAAAAAGAACATACTACATCAGGTTAGTGGCTAAATTAGGCAGGTCTTTCTTAACTCTAAATCCACTAACAAGGGTGACAGGGAACATATAATGGCTGCTATAGTAAATGAGCCACAGGGACATTTGAAAGCATTTTTTTCATCTTAGGTGAACTGGTTTGCACTAGACGGTAAAAATGGTGTAGTAAAATCAAGTCTAGTAAAGTTCGTCTTGTAGGAGTCAAGAGCAGGCAGGAGCTGGTGTGTCGACTCTTATAAATAATAGAAGGTGAGTACAATACACATATAGAGAGTCGGGATGTACCTTAGATGCACTGTGGTTTTTGCGGGTTTTTTTACTGATGTCTTTCTTATGTGACCTATAGCAACTGAGTTCACAAATTTACTCTGCGATGATTTGTCACTTCTAAAATTGTATTTGCTTATTGCTTTCCGCCTTCTTTTTGCTGCTGTTCTTCATTTCTATTTTTTTTTCAAGATTTTGCACCCTATTAGGACCTCTTCACTTTGGGTGAACTAGTGACTGTCTTTATTATGTCATTACCTTATTCGGTTTTTGGCACGGACCTGTACCAGTTTTTTCCCAGTGACACACAATGAGCGAAAATGGTTTCTTAAACTTTGTAGATGGACATGGTTCACAGAAACCCGACACGTTGATAAAATTAGAAACATGTGCAACTCTTGGGTATCTTTTATTAAGGGAAACGTTTTGCCCACACAGTGTGGCTTTTATCAGTCCAAAACAGAGGAAGAAACTTGAACAGGAGGAGATGGGGATGAGTCCCTCAACTTTGAGTCGATGTGGTCAGTCCTTCATCTTGGAATAGAATTACGGCATATGAGCGGAGACGCTGCTTATATAAACGTAGGAAGGAGAAGGTGCAGCAGTCGTAGGTGGTATCACATTTGTTCTATGGGAAGTAGGGGTCGTGCCCAAGGGTTAGGAAGCGAAAGGATTTCCCAAGAATTATGATCCCAAGAAGTGTTTGGACTGTGAAGAACTGTGTGGGCGAACGTATCCTCAATAAAGATATCCAAGAGTTGCAATTGTGTCTAATTTATCAACGTTGTCGGTTCTGTGGTCCATTTCATCTACACTCCTGTCAGAACTGAACTTCTTGGATCTTAATACTTGGAAATTCTTTCGCTTGATAACCCTTGGGCAAGACCTACTTCCACAATGAGACAAATTGACACCATACGATTGCTGTACTTCTTAAACCTTATAACATACTTTTCTGCTAAGTTGATATTTATCAGTGGACATATGTTGGAAGATAAAAAGAGTTTTTGATTTTTAAAGATTGGAATTGTAGGGCTATGAGGTGTACGTGTTCTCAAGCTCCTGGCCTTCGTATGAGTCTCCTTTAAACTTAATGGCCATTTATCTTTCTTCATCCATCACGAAAGGATTTATTCTTGAAGGTTACGACAGGACATCATGTTTAAACCATTAACACCTCACCATCCGGTACATATGCTGGAAAGAGTTTTCAAAGCTAGCTAGGGTTTTAAAGCGATATTTTATGATTTAATTATTTTTTTTTAATGGAGTATTGGAAATTTTATTGTTTAGCCAGTTTCTGTTGAGCCATTTTATTTTTTATTTATTCATTTTTTAGGAGGTCGTTTTGTTACGCTGCACTACAGTCGTACTGGCCAGGTTGTGGCAGCACCAGTCGTAATGGCCCAGGTTGGTCTGCACACTGTGTACTGCCAGGTTGTGGCAACACACAGTCGTACTGGCCAGGTTGTGGCAGGCACAAGTCGTACTGGCCTGGTTGTGCAGGAACACAGTCGGTATTGGCCAGGTTGTTGGGTGGGTAGCACAAGTCGTACTGGCCAGGTTGTGGCAACACACAGTCGTTACTGGCCAGGGTTTGTGGCAGCACACAGTCGTACTGGCCAGGTTGTGGCAGCACACAGTCGTACTGGCCAGGTTGTGGCAGCACACAGGCGTACTGGCCAGGTTGTGGCAGCACACAGTAGTACTGCCAGGGTGTTGTGGCTGCAAAAAAGTCAGTTACTGGCCTGGGGTTGTGGCAATCACACAGTTATCGTTACTGGTCAGGTCGTTGTGGCAGCACTCCAGTTTCGTACTGGCCAGGTTGTGGCTGCACACAGTCGTAAACTGGCCAGGTTGTGGCGGCCAACAGTCGTAATGGCCAGGTTGTGGCAGCACACAGTCGTACTGGCCAGGTTGTGGCAGCACACAGTCGTACTGGCCAGGTTGTGGCAACACACAGTCGTACTGGCCAGGTTGTGGCAGCACACAGTCGTACTGGCCAGGTTGTGGCACACACAGTCGTACTGGCCAGGTTGTGGCAACACACAGTCGTACTGGCCAGGTTGGGGCAGCACACAGTCGTACTGGCCAGGTTGTGCAGCACACAGTCGTACTGGCCAGGTTGTGGCAACACACAGTCGTACTGGTCAGGTTGTGGCAGCACACAGTCGTACTGGCCAGGTTGTGGCAACACACAGTCGTACTGGCCAGGTTGTGGCAACACACAGTCGTACTGGCCAGGTTGCGGCAGCACACAGTCGTACTGGCCAGGTTGTGGCAGCACACAGTCGTACTGGCCAGGATGTGGCAACACAGTCGAACTTGGCCAGGTTGTTGGCACACACAGTCGTACTGGCCAGGTATGTGGCGACACAGTTGTTACTTAAAGTCAGTGGTGCAGCACCGAACAAAATTCTTATTATCGTAGAAGGAATCAGCCAAGTAGACAGTTTTTATATATTCATCACACGAGTGTTTTCTCCATTACTGTTTAATATTTTTTATTTTATTATACAAGTGGTTAGAGAGTGTTTATGAAAAACTGAGAGAATTATTTAAAAATTTTCTAATAAACTATGTTATTAGATGATTAAAGAATCTTCTTGTTTACTACAATTCTCTCAAGTTATCACTTCTTCACATATTAACTTTTTATTCAAAATATTTCATCAAAATATTTAAAATTAATATAAAGATTTCTTAATTTTCTACACTATTATATAGTATTATATATAAACATGGTTGGAGATATATATTATATATATATATTATATATATATATATATATATATATATATATATTATATATATATATAAATATATAATATATATATATATATATAATAATATATATAATATATATATATGTGTGTGTGTGTGTGTGCAATAAGATCACAGTAAACAGGTGATTTCGGAAATATGCAAAACAACCACCTGAAAAAATAGAGAAATTCCAAGCGCTTTCGCGACTACTCACATTATCAAGGAACTATGAAAGTAAAGCATACAAGGAAGACTATATAAGGGGTCAGGCCAGCACCTCACTATCAGATCTCACAACGGTTAAACACCTGACGCGCGCCGACCAACTTGGATAGTCCTTTGCACAACTCACCCCACAAACTATTCTACCCAAGAAAATTAAAAAATTATTTGTCCAGTGTATTATTAAATTCTTCCCAAATTCTATTAATTATAAATGGATCTAATTTATATAAACCAAAGGAAATATTCATATTACTGTCAAAACTGCTTTTTATGAAACAAGATTCAATTATATTCCTGTCGACCATGGACTTGCTTGATACTACTTTTCAACTTTTTGAAAATCAATTGGATGGTTAAAATCTCTTACATGAATAAATAGAGCATTGGAATCTTGTCCAGTTCTAATGCTATATTTATGTTGCTTTAATTTTAGTTCGAGATTTTACCAGTTTGACGTAATAAACTTTATCGCAAATTTTACAAGGAATCTTATAGACACATCCATCAGCATTTTGGGGGGAATTCTTTATCAAAAGTTTTTTTACTGTATCAAGATTTTGAATACAACTTTAATATTAAAAGTCTTAAGAAGAGAAGGCATATCAACCAAGTTTTCATGTAAGGGAGAACCAACATATTTTTAGTTGAATAAGGCTGGTTGTCCCTTTTTGGATTGTAAAAAGTATTTCTAGCAACTTTAAAAGATTTATCAATTACATTTCTTGGGTATTTTAAATCATTACCTATTTCATAAATTTTGGATATTTCCTCATCTATGAACTCAGGACTACAAATTCGTAAAGCTCTCAGAAACAATGATGAGAAAACAGACAGTTTGACTCTATCTTGATGCGAGGAATAATAGTGGACATAGGAACAGTTATTTGTAGGTTTTCTGTAAATTTTAAATTTGAATTCATTATTACCCTTAATAATTAAAACATCTAGAAAAGGCAATGAGTTATTTTCTTCAAACTCAACAGTAAAGTTTATAGAATGGGCTAAGCTATTTAATTTTCCAAGGAAATGGTGAATATCTACATTTTTGGGCATAAGACACAAAATATCATCAACATAGCTGAACCATTTAGCTCTATTAGGGAGGATTGTGTTAAGCAACCTTGTTTAAAAAAATTCCATGTATAGGTTACTAAGAACAGGTGAAAGAGGATTTCCCATTGCCATACCAAACTTCTGAGTGTAAAATTTATCATTAAATACAAATTTTGCATCAACAATGCAAAGTTTAATAAGTTTAATGATAGTGTGTGTGTGTGTGTGTGTGTGTGTGTGTGTGTGTGTGTGTGTGTGTGTGTGTGTGTGTGTGTGTATGTGTTTTTGTAGTGATGTGTATGTGTAGATGAAAGTGTAAAGTAAACATCAGAAGAAAACTTATTAGAACTACATTATAATTCACAATGAAGAAGAGCACAGTTCCGTGGTACAGCTGTCAGCCTGGCTGTCTCTGCTGTCAGCCTTACTCAGCCGTCATCCTGGCTGACTCTGTCAGCCTAACTAACTCTGCTGTCAACAGAGTTACTCACTATAAAATTAAAGAAGCCACAAGAAGGTTAAAACTGGGAAATTTAGAATGTATTACGATTGAAGTTTTTGACGCATTTATAATAAAGTACTGGAATAGTCATTGATTTTGATCATAATCTTTATAGAAGAGGGTAAAAATTTTTTAAAGAATGTAATAATATGCAAGAAAGGCGGTAAAGATTTACCCCAAAAAACTGTCTTAGACAATGTTGTATGATGTCACCTGTGGTCTTAAAGACGTGTGATGTCACCTGTGGTCTTAAAGACGTGTGATGTCACCTGTGGTCTTAAAGATGTGTGATGTCACCTGTGGTCTTAAAGACGTGTGATGTCACATGTGGTCTTTAAAGAAACCGCTGCTGTATGTCAATCTGTGTTGTTTAAAGACGTGTGATTACATGAAACTTTGGTCTCAAAACACATACATACAAAGTAAGCCACACGTAGACCAGATGTCACAGCTTAATTAACACCCCAATTAAAATCTGTACACACACACAAAACTCATTGAGACATTGTCTGTGATGTAGAATGAGGGAAAGTGGAGACGTTGTTAGGACATGTAAGAATGTAGGAAGTGAGCAGTGTTAGACATGTAAGAATGGGGAAAGCCTGAGGGACATTGTTCGTTGTGATGCAAGATGTGGAAAGAGAGACTTTGTTAGTGGATGTAAGAATTTGGGAAGTGAGACATTGTTAAGTTGTAAGAATGTGCGATGTGAGACATTGTTAGTGAGTAAGAATATGGGAGGGAGACATTGTATAATGATGTAAGAATGTGGGAAGTGAGACATTATTAGTGATGTAAGAATGAGGGAGTGAGTCATTGTTTAGTGATGTAAGAATGTGGAAGTGAGACATTGTTTGTGATGTAAGAATGATGGGAAAGTGAAACGTTAAATGTGTAAGAATGTGGCGAAGTGAGACATTTGTTAGTGATGTCATGAATGAGGGAAGTGAGACATTGTTAATGATGTAAGAATGTGGGACTCGTGAGACATTGTTAGTGAAGTAAGATGTGAGAAGCGTGGCAGTGTTAGTAATGTTAAGAATTGGGAAGTGAGACGTTGTCAGTGGTCGACAGGATGTGGGAAGTCCTGGAGTCATTGTTAGTGATGTATGTGAGGATGGTGGGAAGTGAGACATTGTTTCATGATGTAAGAATGTGCGAAGTGAGGACTATAGTATGATGTAAGAATGTGGGAAGGGAGACATTGTTAGTGAAGTAAGAATATGGGAAGGGTGGCATTGTCAGTGTTGTAAGAATGTGGAAAGTCTGATGAACATTGTTAGTGATGTAAAAATGTGGGAAGTTTGAGTACTTGGTTAGAACATGTAGAATCGTGGGAAAGTTGAGACATTGTTAGATGACGACATGATGTGGGAAGTCAAAGATATTATTAGTGATGTAAGAATGTGGGACGGTGGGAGGACGATTGTTAGTGATGTAAGAATGTGGGATGTGGGGACATTGTTAGTTGATGTAAGAATGAGGATAGAAATGATACAGTGTTACTGTTGTAGAATGTGGGAAATGAGGCAGTGTTAGCTATGTAAGAATGTGGGAGTGGACATTGTTTTTGACGTAAGAATTTGGAAGTGAGTCATTGTTAGTGATGTAGAATGGGGGAGGAAATGCTGAGACATGTTAGTGATTGTATAGAATGTGGGTAATCTGAGACATGTTAGTGATGTAAGATTGTGGGAGAGTGAGACATTGCTAGTGACGTAAAAAAGATGAAGTGAGGTCAGTGTTAGTCGATGTAAGAATGTGGGAAGTGGTGACATTGTTAGTGATGTAAAGATGAGGGAAGTCTGAGGACATGTTGGTAACGTAAAATGTGGGAAGTCTCCTACATTGTTAGTGATGTAAAAAATGTTTGGAAATCTGATGACATTGTTAGTGATGTAGGAATGTAGGAAGTTGAGACATTGTTAGTGTATTTATGAATGTAGGAAGTCTGAGACATTGTTAGTGATGTAAGATATGTGGGAAGTCTGAGACATTGTTATGTGTATAAGAATGTGGGATGTCTGAGACATGTTGGTAACGTAAGAATGTGGGAGTCTCCTACATTGTTAGTGATGTAAAAATGTTGGAAATCTGGACATGTTAGTGATGTAGGAATGTAGGAAGTCTGAGACATTGTTTGTGATGTTAGAATGTAGGAAGTCTGAGACATTGTTAGTGATGTAAGAATGTGGGAAGGTCTGTGGACATTGTTACGGTGATTGTAAGAATGTGGCGAAGTCTGAGACATTGTTATGATGTTGGAATGTAGGGAAGTCTGAGGACATTGTTAGTGATGTAAGAATGTAGGAAGTCTGAGACAATTGTTGTGATGTAAGAATGTGGGAAGTCCTGAGAACTTGTTAGTGACTGTAGAATGTGGAAGTTGATACATTGGTTAGTGAATGTAAGAATGTAGGAAGTCTGAGACAGTGTTAATCACTCTATTCACTTATTTAAATCTTTACTAATAAGATGTCATTTAAATAATGTACATTCCATTCTATTTTCTTGAGAACAATTTATACTTGCGTAATCAAGATTTTTATTCTCTTGTGTGTGTGTGTAGTGTGTGTGTGTGACTTGTGTGTGTTGTGTGTGTGTCGTGTGTGTGTGTGTGTGTGTGTGTGTGTGGTGGTTTGTGGTGTGCGCGCGAGTGTGTGCATGTGGTGCATGTGTGTGTGTGTGTGTGTGTGTGTGTGTGTGTGTGTGTGTGTGTGTGTGTGTGTGGTGTGTGTGTGTGTGTGTGTGTGTGTCTGTGTGTGTGTGTTGTGCTTGGATATGTGTGTGTGTGTATGTGTGTGTGTGCATGTGTGTGTGTGTGTGTGTGTGTGTGTGTGTGTGTGTGTTTTTCTGTGTCTGTGTGTGTGTGTGTGTGTCTGTGTGTGTTTGGATGTGTGTGTGTGTGTGTATTGTGTCGTGTTGTGAATAAGAAGACGATGAGAAGAAAACGAAGGAAAATATTGGAATTAGAGCACTAACAATAGCTAAGAGCATAACAGATGGTTACTCATAGGTCCTTCACAACTTCCTAGATGGCGACTGTAGGTCCTTCACAGCTTTCCTTCACATTATTCTAGCACTATCCGAGGGATTAAGTTTGTTGTTGTGTTCAATTTAATTCTACAATTCAAATTGTTTCCCCAGACAGAGTAGCTGAAAAAATATGTCTTGATGATGATCTAGAGTTCTTAATGTTATATCCGGTCACGTGTTATCCTAAGGTCCATAGTGTTATCTTAGGTCATAAGTTATATAAGGTCCATAGTGTTATCTTAGGTCATATGTTTTCTAAGAATCCATAGTGTATTTTTAGGTTCTTAAGTTTTATATGGTCCATTTAGTGTATCTTTGGACCATAGTGTTATCTAAGATCATAGTGTTATTTTAGTGTTCTTATACGTTATTTAAGTGTTCCATGTGTTCATCTTAGGTCCATAAGTGTTATCTATGACTCCATAGTGTCAATCTTAGGTCCATAGTATTATCTTAGGTCCATGTGTTATTTGAATCCAATCTTTAGGTCATAGTGGTTATCATAGGTCCATAGTGGTATATTTAGGTCCTTAGTGGTTATCTTACGTCCATAGTGTTATCTTAGGTCCACTGTCTTGTCATCTTAGGACAAATAGTGTACATACTTAGGTCCGTAATGTTATCGTAAGGTCAATAGTTGTCATCTTAGGTCCTATGTGGTTATCCTAAGTTTATAGTGTTATCTTAAGTTCATAGTGTTATCCATAAGTCCATAGTGTTATCGTAGGTCTTTGTGTTGTCTTAGGGGGACCATAGTATTATCTTAGGTCCATAGTGTTATCTTATGTCATAGTTTATCTTAGGTCAACATAGAGTAACCTTATACTTTTCTTCTAAGGAAATTTACTTGTCTTACAGAGGACAGAATTTAAACACACTTCGCCATGTGAAATTTATAGAACAAACATTGAAAAATTTACAATGATTGTAAACACTGTAACCTTGGAAAGTTTGTAAGATTTACCCGTTAACTTATATGCAAAACCAGAACAGAAAGAAGAAGAAACAGAATTCATTATCTATCCATCAAAACTGGGCGAGACACTCTTCCTTAAAGTAAGTAAAGATGAAGAATGGAGCAGACTGTGGGGGGACGTTATCCTGGTGTTCTCTCTCTCACAGGTCAAGACTTCACTCTTCACCAGATCCACAACTTCACTCTACTGTCCACACTTCACTCATAACAAGCTCCACACTTCACCTCTCACAGCTCCACAATTCACCACTCTCACCTTCTAACACTTTCACTCTCACCGGCCTCCACCACACTTCCACTCTCACCGGCTCCCACACTTCACTCTCACCAGCTCCAATACTTCACTCTCACCTGCTCCACACTTCATCTCACCAGATCCAACTTCCACTCTCTTCATTCCTTTTGCTGTATTTTTTTAATAAGAATTACTTTTTGTTCTGTTATTTAATATGAAAGTCACGAGATCATCCTACTTCCTGCTGATAAAAAAATAAAAAAAAAAAAAAAAAAACAGAAATAATTGGAGTTATAACAAGTGTTTGTGAGTTTGGTGACGATCTCGACTATTGACCTTTTAGAAATGTTCCCTAAACCAGAATGTTTATCTTGAGCGAATAGCACAATTTGAATTAAGATATCCGTCTAAGCAAGTACTTAGATAGGCATGCTCATACATGGCGATGCAGCGTGGGCGACAGCATGAGTGACAGCCTCAAGCTCTCTAAGATCTGGAGGGAATGGTAGCCTGAAATGAAGTTGATACCTCAGCTAAATTTATCTTATGCTATTGTTGGTACACTCGCAATGATATTAACATAACATCTGAGCTGATACGGATTCGCAGTACAGATAATAACGTCAATTGTAAAAAAAATTAATGCCATAAAATGTTTACTGTGAGTATAATAAGTTTTCATTGTGAATCAGTGTGGTATAATTTATACGGTGTGATGTGTGAACGCAGATTATTTAAATTATGAATCAGATAACAACTTTTTAAGAAATTTTAAACAAACTGAAAAATAAATAAGTGAAAAGTTATGTTAAATGGAAGTTAACTACTTTTAAATACTATGTACAGAATAATATTTCAGCTACGAGTTTAACATCACATAAACATTAACGTAAGTATTATTTATAACATAAAACAGTAGGACGGATGACAATTACATTGTGTGGCACAACAGTCAAAGGTATAATTATGTAACATTTAAACATCTCAACACATTACAAACACAACATTAACTTTTACTTTGTGACTTGACTCATTTCACTCAACAGAACATTACAACATAAACCAGTATCTTAGACAGCGTCGTTACTGTCCAGTGTGCGTAAAGAACCACCACCTTATTTTCTAGTTTATATTTTATCCCCTATAACCGTTTCTATAGTGTTGTGTGTGTGTGTGTGTGTGTGTGGTGGTGTGTGTGTGTGGTGTGTGTGTGTGTTGTCGTGTGTGGGGGTGTTTGTGTGTGTGTGTGTGTGTGTGTGTGTGTAGTGTGTGTGTGTGTGTGTGTGTGTGAATGTGTGTGGGTGTGTGTGTGGTGTGTGTGTGTTTGTGTGTGGTGTGGGTGTGTGTGGGTGTGTGGGTGTGTGTGTGTTAGTGTGTGTAGGTGTGTGTGTACTCACTAGTTGAACTCACTAGTTGAATCACTAGTTGAGTCGATGCAGGGGTTCGAGTCCGGCTCCTGGCCGCCTCTTCACTGATCGCTTTACTAGGTCACTCTCCATGAGCCGTTGAGACTTTATCATACCTCTGCGTTAAAGCTGGTAAGGATCCTGCCTCCACTACATCCCTTCCCAAACCTATTCCACTTACGGCTACTCTGTGGCTGAAGAAATTCTTCCTAACATCCCTGTGATTCCTCTGTGTCTTCAGCTTCCAACATGTGTCCCCTTGTTTCTGTGTCCAATTCTGGAACATCTGTCTTTGTCCACCTTGTCAATCTCCAGTATTTTGTATGTCGTTATCATTTTTGGGGTCCCCCCTATCTCTCCTGTCCTCCAGTGTCAGTCAGGTTGATTTCCCTTAACCTCTCTCGTAGAGTACATCCTCTTAGCTATGGGACTGTCTTATTGCAACTTTGCCCAACTTTCTCTAGTTTCTTCACGTGCTTGGTAGGTGATGGGTTCCAAATGGTGCCGCTACTTCCAATATGGGCCTAACGTACCGGTGTACAGGGTCCTGAATGATTCTCTTATTTAAGATGTCGGAATGCTGTTCTGAGAGTTTGCTATGCGGCCCATATGCGTGCAAGCAGTTATGGTTGATGTGCGCTTCAGGAGATGTGCCTGGTTTTAATCACACCCAAGATCTTTTTCCTTGAGTGAGGTTGTAGTCTCTGACCCCCTAGAACTGTTCTCCGTTTCTGCGGCCTCTTTGCCCTTCGCCCAATCTTATGTCTTTGCACTTGGTGGGATTGGAACTCCAGGAGCAAATTGTGGACCGGAGTCTAGCAAGGACCCTGTCCAGATCCCTTTGTAGTTTGCCTGGTCTTTTCGCGACGATGGGTTGAGAAATTCTCATCAATTCACGTCATCTGCAAAAAGGGACACCCAGAGTCTATTCCTTCCGTCATGTCGTTCACAAATACCAGAAACAGCACTGGTCTAGGGACTGAACCCTGCGGACCACGATGGTCACGCAGGGTGTGTGTGTGTGTGTGTCGTGTGTGTGTGTGTGTGATTTGTGTGTGTGTGTGTGTGTGTGTGTGTGTGTGTGTGTGTGTGCGTGTGTGTGTGTGGTGTTGTGTGTATTTGTGGATTTACATTACGTATTAGCTTATGAGGCAGTGAGTGTGTTTTTATACATGTGTGTGTGCGTGTGTGTGTGTGTGTGTGCTCATGTGCGCAGTTTAATGAAGTGTATGAATGATGGTTGAACACACAAAGCTTCGTTTATGGATATGCGTAAGTGAGTGTTAAAAACAAGTGTATGAGTAAGTTAAGTAGTTTAATTAGTTACATGTACATGTAAAAACACTTACACTATCTACATACATATTAAGAGGTATAAGGAATTTACCAGGTTAACAAAAAGTCAGATAAAGTGACTTATTAACCATTGTGAGCGGGCTTGTTAACTCTTCGTTTTGCAAATACATAGACAAATAAACAAAATAAAGAAACACGAAGTTTAATACGTATTACAGTTATTACAAAAAATACATTCACAAATTGCACTTAAGCTGCTTATTAGCACAAAAAAGAAACTTATATTTATGTTGATGAATTGTGTCAATATAAATAGAAAACTCCCAAAATTTTTCATGACGTGACGGCCTTGGGGGTCGAACTGGACGGTTGCTGGCTGCGTACTGGCTGATTCTACGATCTAGACTGTCTTGGGGGTGTATTTACAGGACGCAAGTTTCTGTGTGTTCCTCCCTGTAAGATTCCACCCACTCTGGACAGTTCTACCGTATAAGACCAGCTCTAAACAAGGCCTCGTTCTCATGGCTAGATCACGGAGGGATACATAACCTGGGGAAGGTGAGGGGCCCGGTAGATATCCTTAAGGGAAGTGAGGAATGGGGAGACATTCCGGGGGCCCACGGATGGTATTCCTGCGGACCACGATGGACCATGGGAAAGGCGTGGATACCTTGGGAAGCGGACCCGGGGGGGGGTGCATAGGTTGTGGGTGTGGAGGAAGTGGGGAAAAAACAGTTGGGGAAGGAGGGAGCACCCTGGCGTTCACACAGGTGGACTCCTGGAACCACGGCCCTGGGGGGGAGTGCAAGGTTGGGGTGTGGGGGTAGTGGGAAGGGGGAGCACCTGGCCTTTCACACAGGTTGGATCCTGGAAACCGGGACACGGGGAGGGGGTGTGCAAGGGTTGCGGCGTGTGGGAAGTGTGGAAGGGGGAGCACTGGCCTTGCACAGGTGAACTCCTGGAACCACGGATCCGGGGGGGGTGCAAGGTTGGTTGGGGTGTGGGGTGAAGTGGGGAAGGAAAGGGGAGACACCCTGGCCTTCGCACAGGTGAATCCTGGAACACGGACCGGGGAGGGATGCTAGGTTGGGGTGTGGGGGGAAGTGGGGAGGAAGGGTGCAGCACCTGGCCTTCGCACAGGTGTACTCCTGGAACCACGGACCGGGGGGGGGTGCAATGATGGGGTTGTGGGGGTAGTGCTGAAGGGGGACCACCTTGGCGTCAACAGGTTGACACTCCTGGAACACGGACCGGGGGGTATGGTGCAAGGTTGGGGTTTTGTGGGGGATGTGGGGGAACGGGGGAGCACTGGACTTCGCACTGGTGAACTCCATGGAACCACGGACCTGGGGGGGGTGCAAGGTTGGGGGTGTCGTTGTGGGGGTAGTGGGGAAGGGGAGCACCTGGCCTTCGCCACAGGGTGATTCCTGGAACACGGACCCGGGGGGTCGGTTGCAAGGTTGGGGTGTGGGGGGTGGTTAGTGGGGAAGGGGGGCTACTGGCGAGTCACAAGGTGGACTCATGGAACCACGGACCCGGGGGGGGAGTGCAAGGTTTGGTTATGGCGCCCCCCTCTGCTGTGTGGGGAAGTGGGGAAGGGGGGGGAAAGCCCACCTGCCTTTTCGCCACAGGTGAACTCTGGAACCATGATCCGGGGGGGTTGCAAGGTTGAGGGTGTGGGGAAGTGGGGAAAGGGGTGAGCCTGGCCTTCGCAAGGTGAACTACTGGAACCACGGACCAGGGGAGGGGTGCAAGGTTTTGGGTGGGGGGCAGTGGGGTAAGGGGAGCACTGGCCTTCGCGCCACAGGTGATATCCTGGATCCACGTGCCCCGGGGGGGGATGCAAGGTTGGTGTTGTGGGGAGGTAGTGGGGAAGGGGAAGCACCTGTCCTTTCGCACAGTTGTGAACTCCTGGAACCACGAACCCGGAGGGTGGGTGTGCAAGGTTGGGGTGTGGGGGTTAGTGGGGAAGGGGGAGCACCTGGCGTCACAAGGTGGACTCCTGGAACCACGGACCCGGGGTGGGTGTGCAAGGTTGGTGTGTGGGGAAGGGGGGAAGGGGGAGCACCTGGCGCCTTCGCACAGGTGAACTCCTGGAATACCACGGATCCGGGGGGGGTGCCAGGTTGGGGTGTGGGGGAAGTGGGGAAAGGGGGAGCACCTGGCACTTCGCACAGGTGAACTCTGGAACACACGGGACACGGGGAGAGGGTGCAAGGTGGGGTGTGGGGGAAGTGGGTGACGGGGGAGCACCTGGCTTCGCACAGGTGATACTCCTGGAACCACGGGACCCGGGGGGGGTGCAAGGTTGGGGTGTGGGGTAGTGGATAGGGGGGAGCACTGCCTTCGCACGGTGAAACTCCTGGAACCACGGACCCGGGGGGGGTGTGCAAGGTTTTCGGGGTGTCGGGGGTAGTGGGGAAGGGGGAGCAACTGGCGTCACACAGGTGGGACTCCTGGAAACCACGGACCGGGGGGGAGGGAGTGCAAGGTTGGGGTGTGGGGGATGTAGGGTAGGTGGAACACCTGGCCTTCGCACAGGTGGATCCTGGAACCACGGACCGGAAGGGGGTGTGTGAAGGTTGGGTAGTGAGGGTGGTTGGGGAAGGGGGGAGCATTGACTGGGCCTTCACACAGGTGGACTCATGGAACCACGGACCCGGGGGGGGTGCAAGGTTGGGGCTGTGGTGGGTTGTGGGTGAAGGGGGAGCACCTGGCCTTCACCCTAGGGTTTAACTCCGAAAAAAGGACACTCAATGGTTTGTCGAGCGAGACCACTGGGGAAAGTGGGGAAGGTGTGGATGCCTGAGGGACACATGCGGACTACTGCAACACGCGGACACTGGGAAGAGACGAAAAAAGGGACTACTCACTGGTTGTCGAGGCAGACCTGGGGAAAGTGGGAAGGTGAGGATGACATGAGGGGGCAACAGGCGGACTACTGGGTCCGCGGACCTGGGAGAGGACGAAAAAGGGACACTCACCTGCCGTTCGAGGTAGATCCATGGGGGAAGTGGGAAAGGGAGGTTGCCTGAAGAGGAACTTCAGGCGGAATCTGGACACGCTTACCTGGAGAGACGTAAAAAAGGACACTCACGGCCTGTCGAGGCAGGCCTGGGGAAGTGGGGAACCAAGGGAGGATGCCTGAGGGGACACAGTGCGGGACTCCTTGGACACGCGGACCTGGGGAGAGACGAAAAAGGACATCACCGGCCGTCGAGGGGCTGACCCTGGGGAAGTCGGGGGAAGGAGGTTGCCTGAGGGGACCACAGGCGGACTCCTGGACACGCGGACCTGGGAGAGGTCGATAAAGGACACTCACCGGACCGTCGAGGCTAGACCCTGGGGGAAGTGTGGGAAGGGAGAATGCCGGGAGGGGAACAGGGGACTCCTGGACGCCGGACCTGGAAAGACTGAAACGGATACTCAACGGCCGTCGAGGCAGACCCGGGGGAATGTGGATGTGGGACAGGGACGGAAGAATGCCTGAGGAAACAGCGGATCCTGGACACGCGGACCTGGGAGAGACGAGAAAAGGATACTCACGGCCGTCGAGGCGGACCTGGGGATGTGGGGAAGGAAGAATGCCTGAGGGGACTAAGGCGGACTCCTGGACACGCGGACCTGGGAAGAGCGAAAAAGGATACTCACCGGCTCGTCGAGGAGACCCTGGGGAAGTGGGGAAGGGAGAATTGCCTGAGGGGAAAAAGTGCGGACTCCTGGACACGCGGACCTGCGGAAAGGACGAAAAGAAGGATATCCTTCCGGGCCGTCGAGGGCCAGACCTGGTTTAAGCGCGCGACCTATGAGTAAACCATGTAGAATTTAAAGTGGGGGACCCTGAAGTAAATATGTAAGAATTAGGTTTGTGTTAACCCATCAATTACTTGATCTGGACAAGCGTTCCGTATGCTGGATGAACTTGAAATCTGTCGATTGGTAGTTGATATGACTTAGAACATTTGATGAACAATTTGATGAGAAAGGGGAACATACCCCATATGAACACTGTGTTCTGGAATAGAACGCTCATTGAACATTCACATAAAACGCAAAATGTGGATGGTTGGAAGTGAGTTGTGGGAAGAGACGGTTTGATGATAAGGAAGATGAGAATGAATGATGGTGAAGATGGTGAAGATGGATTGAAGACGGTGATAAATTATATTGTTTGAAAGTCTGAGTTGAAATTTTAATAGTTAATGAGGATTTATAGTAAGGATACTTATAAACTGAGTGTATAATTTTCTTGGCCACAAAGTACAAACACGAGATTATATTATGATAGAAAAGAATATCAGGTTTCTGACGAATTGTGTTGGTCAGCTCAGGTGTGTTGCCTACGTTTTTTCTTCCATTGTGTTGTGTCTGGAGTTTGATGTGAGTACTTCTTTATATGCCATACCAGTGTCATTCTTATAGGCCATACCAGGTATTATCCTTATGCTATACCGGGTCTATTCTATATGCCATAAGGTCATTCTCTTTGCCATACCAGATCATTATTATAATGCCATAAACAGGTCATTCTCATTATGCTTATACCAGGCCATTCTTTCTATGCACATACCAGGTATCCTTATATCCCTTACCAGGTCAAACATTATATACCATACCAAAGTCATCCTTTATATTCACACACCAGTTCATCCTTATAATCCATACCCAGGTTCAAACTTATATTCCATTACAAAGTCATCATTATATCACACACACAGTTCATCCTTATGATCCCATACCAAGGATAACCCTTTTATCACTTACCCAGGTTCATCCTTTTTATATCCCAATGCCGTGGCCATCCTTATATCACAACAGATCATCCTTATATCCCAAACCAGATCAACTTATATCCATACCAGGTCTAATATTATATTCTTACCAGGCATCGCTTTTATCCCACACCAGGGTCACCCTTATATTTCATACTGGCAACATTCACATATCAAGAATAGGTCTATCCTTATTATCCCATACCAGATCATTCCATTATATTCCATTACACAGGTCCTCTTATATTCCATTCCGCGTCATCCTTATATCCATACCAAGTCATCCTTATATCCCATACCAGGTCATCCTTATATCACATTCAGTGTGATCCTTATTATCTATACCAGGTATCCAATAGCCTTAGCCAGGTCATCCTTAAATCCATACAGGTCACCCTTGATATCCCATACCAGGTATCCCATATACCCCATTACCAGTTGTGTGTTACCGTTATATCCCATACCAGGTCATCCATTACCATGCCAGGTGATCACTTATATCCCATGAAGACCTCCTTATATCATATCACGTCTTCTTATATCCCTTTACCAGGTCTCCTTATATTCCATACCCAGGTACATCATTATATCGAATAAGCAGTCATTCTTATATTCCTACCAAGGTCATTCTTATATTACCATCCTGTTTTTCTTATATACATACCAGTCATCCTTATATCCCTTACCAGGTCATCCTTTTATTCCGTACACAGTTACCTTAATATTCCGTACCAGGTACATCCTTATATCACAAAACGGTCATTCTTATAGTCCATACAAGGACATCCTTATATCCCGATACCAGGTCATCCTTATATTCCATACCAAGTAGTCGTTATATCCCATCATACCAGGATCCTTATATTCATACCAGGTCATCACTTATATCCCATCCAAGTCTTCCTTTATATCCCTTACAGGATCATCTTTTATCCCCATACTCAAGTCACTCATATACCCCCATACCATGTCATCCTTATATCCCCAACATCCAGGTCATCTTTTTATCCCATACAGGTATTCCTTATCTCCCATTACCAGATCAGCCTTTCTGATCCCATGCCAGTTCATTGTCATTATCCCATACCAGGTCATCCTTATATCCCTACCAGGTCATCCTTATATCCTGTATCCAGTTCACTTTCTTATACCCCATACCAGTTCATTGTATATACCTCACAGGTACTCTTAATATTCCATTTACAGGGCCATACACATATCCAAATAACCTAGGTCAACCTTTTTAATCCCATTACAGGTCTCCTTTATATTTCCTTACCAGGTCCATCTTTAGATCACATACAAGGTCATCCTTATATCACAGAACCAGGTAATCATTATATTCCATATCAGGTCATCCTGTATATCTCAAACACTGGTCATGTTATATTCCATAACAGGTCATCCTTTATGTCAACTATACCAGGTTGTCCTTATATCACATGTCCTGGCTGATCCGTACATACATTACCAGGGTCAGTCCGCTTATAACACATTGCTAGGTCATCCTTATATCATATACCAGGTCATCCTTATATTCCATACCAGGTTATCCTGATATTACATACCTGGTCATCCTTGTATTATATACCAGATCATCCTTGTATCATACATTGTCATCCTTTTATCACATACCAGGTCATCCTTATATCACATACCTGAGTCATCTTTATTCAAATACCAGTCATTCAATATATCACTCATACAAAATTATACAACAAAAAATGTGGTTTTTAAAGCGCATAATACAACACCTGGCAGAGACTGGCGTCAGAGAACTTAGGCAGGTATACTCGTCATACTCTTGCGTTGGCCTCCTGCTGTTCTGTGGTGGGTTATACATCACTGCTACTACCACCTTGGGACCTCCAGAGTGAAGCGTTCCCTCTATGTAATCACTTTCTTATCCGCTGTCTCCTCCCCTCCAGCTCATCCAAAATTTCCACGGTTTTTGACACAGCATGGCCACTCCTCCAACCCCCTGTTCCCTCTGGTCTTTCCTCAGGATTGTCTCCCGTTGAAGAGATGGCATCTGTTCTCATACCTGTAAGCTGGTTTCTGTGAGTCTATGATGTCCTCGGTGATGCCTCTTGACTCTTTCGTGCCACTCTCCCACTTATTTGTTTTTCCATCAGACTTTGTGTATGTGTGTGTGTGTAGTGAATATTTTTTATATCTATATAAATATAATATATTATATATATATTATTTATAGATATTTATATATATATATATATATATACCAATTAAAGTATTACAGTAAACAGGTGTTAATCATGTATATGCAAACAGACCACTGTGAAAGAAAGTGGAAATTTCAAGCGCGCTTTCGTGACTTCTTACTCCTTATATGGAACTTATATATATATATATATATATATATTATTTATTTTTGTATTTTTTTAAATTATATAATTATATATATATGTTTTATATAGTATATTTATATTTCTTATATATATATAATACGAAATTAGAATTCGGTTATTCTAAATTTATGTATTAATGATAGTTTTTTCACTGAATCTAGGTTTAAAATAAGAATGTTAATTTTGGCTAAACCTGACTGTGAAAATCTCTTAATCTCAGCTATTGTATTAGCTGTTTTATTTGCCTTTATCAATTCTTCGTCTTTCTGTTTGAAATTAAAAAATAATTATTTCTGTTTCTTGAAGGTCCTTCTATGACATTAATACTGCATTAACTTATACAGATTGATTGTATTTGTGTCTAACCTGGGAGGTGTTCCTTCATCACTAAAAACTTTGTATTTAATTATTTCGGGGGGAATTTTATTGACAGATAAATTGTCAATTGTTAAGTTGTAATAATTTGTAGATTTACCGACAATATGTAAAGGTAAAAGGAACACCAAGTGCCAACTAATGTGAATTTGTATTGTGGCAACGTTTTCGGCTCTCAGGAGCTTTATCAAGCCATTGCCACACAACAAGTACATGGTCACAGAGAGTATATAAAGGTTCAGTGTGAGGTGAATACTAGTGAGGTACCATTTCGATGTTCACTAGTGGGTATGTAGTAGTAGTCGTAAGTAAGTAGTGACAAAAGTAATACAATATGATAGAGCATTTAATTCGTACATGATAGAAAAGCTTTTATATCTTTTAAACTCATGTACGAATTAATGCTCTAATCATATTGTATTACTTTTAGTCACTTCTACTGTATACCAATACTGAAACATCGAAAGGTTACATCACTAGTAATTGCACCTCACTCTGGAGCCTTTATATACCCTCTGTGTCATGTATTGTTTGTATGGCTTGATTATAAGCTCCTGGAGAGCAGAAACTTTCCACAATAAATGTCAATTTGTTGCTTTTGGTCCTTGTTTTTTTTATCTTTTATTTTTATTTTTGTAATTTTTGTTTTTTTTTTTTTTTTTTTTTTTTTTTAGTATTATTTTTCTTTTTTTATTTACACCTACTTATAATAGATCGGGTTGCATAGTTTATAGTTCATCATAGTTAAGTTAAAGGCTAAATTCGAAGTTCTTGCTGAAGTTCGTTATTGTGGGGACATTGTTGTAGCTGTTTGATAATGTTGCAACTTGTAGCTGGTCAGACTCTCCAATGGTAGTGATGTTTTAGTCGCCAGAGTTTTTTTTTTTTACTGGTCCTCGTTCCTGAGAAATTGTTGGTAACTGAATTATGTCTTTGTTCGTGGTAGCTGCAAGTACTTCCCGAGGCTGTTGATGTTTTCCATCATTAGTTGAGAGGGTTATTAGGTAACAAAGAGGGCATTATGAAATGGCTATGTATTAAGAATGATGGATTATGGATTGGATGAGAAGTAACTAATAGAGGAGAATGAATAAGGAAGGAGTGGGCAGTGAGTGGGTTATGAGTAGATTTCAATGAGCTATTACTTGGGCAATGAGGTAGCCTCAGAGAAAGCTATGAAGGGGTCACCGGTGAACTACGACGAGGATATGAGTGGAATACAAGAGTGGAATACATGCAATGAGTTATCAATGAGTAGGCAATGATCTCCAGAGGGTAGCGAGTATTATCTCAGGGGAGAAGCATGATCTAAAGGGTGACTATGACTGAGCTACGCGGGACTATGAATGAGGTACAATGAGACTATTATGGGGTTATTAAAAGGGGCAACGAGTGAGTTACAAGTTGGCTGCAAAATGGCTACTAGTGAGTTATGAATGGGTTTCAAATTAGCTACGTGTGGACTACAAGAGAGATGGAGATAATCCAAAGTGTTTTGAAAGGGATATTAGTGAGTTACAAAGAATCTACAAGTAGTCTAGGAGAGGGCTATAAGAAGGTACTCGTGGAATGCAAATGCTAGTGAGTTATGAGGCAATTACAAACGAGGCTCCTACGAATACTACAAGATACGACAAGGTGCTGTAAAGAGAGCTACGACACAGGCTGAAAATCGAAATCACTGGCTACCTTTCTCTTACAAGTACACATGTTCCTAACAGATTAAACCAAGTTAGCGTGGACTATTGACAACAGTTAACCAAGAAATCTTTTAAGACAGGAAAGCGATATTTATTAAACCTTTAAAAATGGACACGTGCCGCAGAATTATAAAAGGGTAAATGGGTAACAAGCTAACTCATTAGTGGGCAGATTACTGGAATCAATAATATCATGAAAAGAATGAGAGGAATGAAGCGCATCTTTTTGGAGATGGCTTGACAGAATGAGCAAGTTCACTCTAGGTGGCCAATACTTGACTGAATGTAACCGTAAATTGATGATAAATAAAGATATGGGTGTGTGGACATAGAAAGCAAAGATCATCATGTTATTCTGGATATTTTTTTCCTAAAAACAAGACTAATATCGTATGACATTTACGGTTTTGGTAGCTACTGATAAACATAAGTGATAGCGTAAATATTGAAAGAATGTTTGTTAGGCGGAAAACAGGTACACGATAGCACAAATGGAAGTTAGACAGGTGAGTAAGAGGGGTCAGAAAGTATTTCTTCAGTCTTATGGTGGTCAGGAAATGGAATGACCTGGATAAGAATTAGTGAAGGCAGGTTTCATATATACTTTAAGAGTAGTATGACAGAACCCTCGAGTCTAGGAGGAGTGAATCCGGCAAGTGGAAAGTTAGGGTAATTCTAGAAGATATGACATGATTCTTGCTACCAAATAAAGGTGGATATATAAAAATTAGTACGAACAAGCGAGTTTGCATAAGGCTAAAATGAAGAGGCTTATCAAAGAATCAAAATGGGGCACTGGTAAAAACGGTATTTGATACCCACAGGTTGTTGGAAAATGAGATAACTTGCAAACACTTGACTCACGAAATCGTTATGACACGACTGCAAACAAACCAGATCACTCTCAAAGCTCCAGACCGACCCCGGTTCTATCCCCGCCCGTGGTATGGTTTGCAAACACTTTTACATTTGGTCAGAAACGTTTCGGTCCGAGGACCTTGGCACATTCACTACATTTGGTGTGACCAAGGACTCAGGACCGAAAGTTTTCCAGTGATATGTTTTAGTTGTTACAAATTGAGCCTTTTTAAAACAATATCAGGCCCTTGCTCTAAATGACTCGATATTTTTTTTTTTTTTTTTTTTTTTATTTTATTTAAAAAACACAATACACATCATACATTTGTGCTATATTTAGGTTACATAAACAAAGAAACGTGATCCATTAAATAATAAAAACAAACAACTTCACATTCCTTATCCCAGCACTAAACTTATACATAAGAAAAACACGTTCAACTGTAAATGCTTAATTCCCCCTCCAAAGTGCCCAACCAGCACACACAACATACATGTAACTAAAAACAGCCCACACCTGAACATACAGGTGGGTTTATTATATCCATAAAATACAGCCAGTATCTTATAACACAAAGGTAATATTATCCTAAGAATGTCACACTTATTTACATTATATATGAAACTTTATAAACAAAGACATTCTCATATAATCCAATTCGTTGCACACTCATTAATATTGTATATTAAACTTTATACACAAAGACATAATACTAAACACCTCAAAAATTACAATATAATAAAGGTGACACAATAGCCATTTCCACACCTTACCACAGAGAAACTAAACACACTATTAAAATAACAAAGATACACACTCATGTTACATAGCACATTATTATCAGTGTGTTAACAATGCTTTGAGTGTTCCTTCTTGTAGTTGTCTCACTGACAAAGATCATTTACCTTATTAAAACTATGATCATCAATGACCTCTTGTCTTTCCACACATGGTTAAACTAAAACATTCACACACAAGAAAACTCTCCAATTATACCACATCTGACATGTCATCCCCTCCCATACAACTCTCATGACAATCCTACCACATTTACATATCCTTCATTATGGTCATAACTCGCTCTAGAAAAGGAAAAATGGTCCCTTAGTACTTAAGTAGCCAAATTACTGAGTCCCCTTACCGTTATATTTCTATATGCCTCCGGGAACGCAGTTGCCCACCTGTTACCATAAATGAGTTTATTTCTGCATACCGTGCGATAAATTCCTGCCGCAATAGCCCTTACCCTAATCCCCCCACCTTTTTCCTTCAAGCCCCAGGAATAAAACAAGAAATCTGTCACAATGTACAGAATGGCTCTCTTTACAACCTCAGACACCCCCCTTACCTCTAAAGTTAGGGCACGCAGGATCTCTACATTGCCCCCACCCATTAACTTGAAGACTCTAGCCAGCCACACCCGTACCTGCCCCAACTCCCTACAAAAATA
This sequence comes from Cherax quadricarinatus, assembly GCF_026875155.1. Classification (NCBI taxonomy): domain Eukaryota; kingdom Metazoa; phylum Arthropoda; class Malacostraca; order Decapoda; family Parastacidae; genus Cherax; species Cherax quadricarinatus. The sequence goes on from NC_069498.1 coordinate 18,461,373, forward strand.
TACGGCATGAAAAGCGGTTTCCGATTCCTCACAATGTTCGCATTTCGCTTCCTTTACCAAACCCATCACACACAAAGCCTGCTTTGACGCTAAAATCCCCATTACAAACCTATAAACTAACTCCCTTACCCTAGGCATTAATCTAAGTTTCTGGAAATCAGCCAAATCGTACCCCAACATACAAAGGGTATACCGCCACCCTTGCATCACTTCTGGTTTTCCTACTCATCTCTACTAACCTTCCCACCTTGAGCTTGTTTACCTCACCTATTACTAACATAACCCTAGCATATTCTCACATTCCATCAAGTCCTTTCCTCCCCACCAACGTCGTACATCCCTCATTACCCTCCCAACCCTCACCCCTTTTACCCCCCCCCCCTCCTTACGTACTTTTGTTTAACATACATTGCCTTGACCCTCGGCCCTAGCATCAAAAGCCCTACTCCCCTCGGCGCACATCGTCATAACCACCTCTTTACTTAGCCATGCTCGTCCAAAACCCCATATATAACGAAGCACCCTTCTCTGTTCTCCTTTATCTCCTGTTCCCGTAAAGGATACACCACTGCCACGTTCCACACTTTACTATTAAAACCAATGAATTTATTATTTATTGCCCTTTGCATTAGAGTAACATCCTTCGCTCTTAGGTTCCTAATCCGTTGTACAACTTTCTCTCCCACCAATTCTGAATTCCTCCGTCTAGCCTCTTGCTCATCTGCCATATAGATAATCCCACAAATTTTCAGCTGTTCAGTCACATCCCATCAAAACTCCACCCCCATTCTACCCCCCACCCAATCTCCTATCTCTAATAATTTCGATTTAGCCCTGTTGACACGCATGCCTGACGCCTCTCCAAAAAACCTCATTACTCTCTCCACCTTTCGCAAACCTTCGACATCATTGATCAGTATTGTTGTGTCATCTACATAACCAACTACCTCTGTGATCCCCGACCCCTCCTCCCTGTAACGTTGTTGCTTCCTCAACCATTCCATAAAACGGGTGTTGCATACATGCAAACAGAATTTGAGACATAGGACACCCTTGTCTCAACCTTTCTCCATTTTCACACACTACCCAACCTACCATTAATTTGCACTGAATCGTAGCTCTGCATACAAGGTCTTCACCCATTTTACATTCCCTCCCCAAAAACCCATAAGCCTTAAAGTGTCAACCATGTACTCTCTATTCACACCGTCATAAGCATTCTCCCAATCAATGCCCAAAATTCCACCTCCCTTTACAACCCTGCAAAAATTCCCTAATACGACTATGTCCATCCCTCATACTACGACCCGGAATTCCAACTGACCCTTGTGCACCATACCACCTATTACCTCTTCATCCTGTTCCCTAAAATCTTCGCAAAAATCTTATAATCCGTACACATTAAAGATATGGCCCTGTACGTGCTCAGTGTTCTCCCCTCGCTTTTTTTCTTTACAAGCACGACCACACCCGTCCTCTGTGACGTTCCCAATTTCCCTTCCTTCAGCATACAATTCAATACCTGAACCAAACAAACATTTATGGTTTCCCAATGCACTCTGTAAAAATCATTGAAAGCCATCAATTCCCGGTGCTTTTCCCTTACTTAAATTGAACACTGCCTCTTTCACTTCTTCCATACTTATTATTCCCTCCAATCCCCCTCTGTCCTCCCCATCTTTCCCCAAGACTTTCACCCCTCCTCTTTCTTTATTAACTATCTCCAAATTACCTTTTTCCCATTTCCTTTTAAACCAATAGTCCGCATAATTACTTATCCCCTCAGTTGTCACCAACATTTGCCCCTTAGTATAACCTTCCAAATCGTCACTAACCTCTAAAAGTATTATAGTGGACTCCTGTTGTCTAATGCGAAAACTTCTTAACACACTACCCGACGGTTTATCTCCCCATAGCACGGCATCCATACCGCCCTTACCCTTAATTCATCAATCTTTCATTATGTATGTCCCTTAGTCTCCCCTCTTAGCCCTGATATTTCTTCACAAGACTTCTCCTCATCTCATGCGTAACACTCATTGAGCTGCTGTTCCAAATAATTCTGTAAACCGTACCTCCACCTCGCCTCCTCCCTTCCTTTATATTTATAAAACCCCGCGATACCAGGTTTAGCCCTATTTTCCCACCAATCCAAAATACTCCCTACCCCATCCCTTGCCCTCCACAATTGTCCCCACCAGTCTCTAAACTCTGCGTTCACCACCTCACTCCTCAGCAACCTCGCATTTAACTTCCAGAAACTTGAATATACCTTTACCACACCCTCCCAATCCAGTTTCTACCAAACTGCCCTATGATCCGAAAACCCTACGTCCGCTGTTTTTACCCCTCCTATCCTAACTGCCTCCGTTATATAAATCCTATCTAACCTCGCTGAATAATTTCTCCTAACAAAAGTGTAATCCACTCTCCAAGCCCCACTCCCCTCCACGTCCCTCACCCCTACATCCTGTAAAACATTGCGTAACGACCGTAATACACAACCCGTTCCCCTTGGCTCCACGTCCCCCCCCCCTTATAACACAGTTCCAGTCCCCCCCAATTACAGTTACTAGAGGTAAACCCCTTAAAAAATTACACTAAAACGTCTCTCACAAATCCTCTTTTACTTTGATTATATTCTACTGCTGGCATATAAACCCCAATGAAACATACTCTAGAGTGCTCCCCACTCACCATCCACCCTCACTACCCTCCCCCCCCCCTTCTTCCCACTTTATAATACGTAAGGGACTATTTTCCTTCACTAGCCACATGCCACTCCCCCTTTTAACTTAACAGACCCACTTACATACAATTTATAACCCTTTAATGCCAAAGCACAGCCTATCTTATAATTATGTTCTTGTATAAAGCATACATCCACATTATATCTCCTCAAAAACCATTCCATCCATACTCGTTTCACTTCATTCTTCAATCCATTTACATTTACAGTTACTATCGTGAATTATTTTAAAAGTGGTGGTTTACCCTTTCTTCTTGGCACACACCCTCCTATACCGTCCTGCTGTATGGCATCTTTCTTGACAGCTTGCTTATTCACCCCCCTATCCCTTCATTATCCCTAGAACCATTAAACCCTACATTACCCCTTCCCTCTTTCCCCTTATGACATACATCCTTTCTCCAAGATTTTACTCCTGTTCTTTGTCCTGGAGTAAGAACATCGTCCATCTCAGACGTTCCTGCAGTTCTCTTACGAGAACTCCCCTCCCCACACACCTCGTCACCTGTCTTTTCTGCCCTATGGACCTCTGCCACAACGTTTGTGCACATTAACATTAGTGCACACAGTATTCCTAACCTCCTGATCTTGCTGCCACAGTTGCCTGCACCAGGTTACACCCTTCATCCACCTGTCCCTCTTCAACGTCATGCAAAAAGGAACTAAGTACTTCCTCCAGCAAGCCATCCTGTTGGCCCGTACCCTCCTCATCAGACGTCGATGTCGTCTGTCCCTTATCAACTGATAGTGTTTACACTTTCTTCCATAGTCGCCTCAGCCCTGTCCACTTCGTCACTCCATCGGCAAGGAATCTTGTTTGGCCTTACTCCTTCCTCCGACACCTCCAGAGCATTCCTCTGATGTAAGATCACTGGTTCCTGTTCCCTCCGTCCAGCTTTTTTTATAGCATTGGGCCGCCATATGTTCAAAAGAACCACATATCTGCAAGTCTTCCGCTGCCCTGAGTAGTACACGTAGACCTGCGTCGGAAGACCTCCATAAATACGTATGATGGAATTGACTGCCTCAACGTCATTTTCAGCGTAAATGAACCTTCAGGTAGCCCCTCATAAGGTCCATTTTGCCACACCCCCATCACTGCTGAGTGGATTTTCCCATAGCTGCTAAACACCGCCGTCACATCATGCTCCGTCGCCTCAAAAGGCACGTTTCGTACTTTCACCCACGTCACATAGCTGGACACATCATGTAAGCAGACTTCCACCATAGTGTTCACTGCCAGCCTCTTCTCTTGATATTTGTTGACTATGCTTGTGTAGAATCCTGCGTCTTTAAACTTGATGAAAATTCTCGACACACCATTGACTGCTACTCCATATAATTCTTCGGTCGGTATTCCATATACCTCACTGATGATGGCATGCAGTAACACGTGCATGGTTGTTCCTGTAAGCGTGCCACGCACCAATTCCACGCAAACGGTGCTCACCCGGCGTCCAATGCGATCCGCCATGTTGTATGCACAAAACAGGAAAACTGCGCAGTAAACCAGTTGTATCAGGAGCCACTGCGCAGCCTGTCCGCACGGCACAATAGCGATGCGAACAATGAATGACTCGATATTACACAGAAGATAGAATCGAACCCGGACCCTCCAAGTTCAATTACCGGCGAGTGGTAACATTTCGACGTGTTTCCTTACACCTGTTGTCTTGTTCACCTAGCAGCAAATAGGTACCTGGGTGTTAGTCGACTGGTGTGGGTCGTATCCTGGGGGACAAGATTGAGAACCACAATGGAAATAAGTTAGACAGTTCTCGATGACGCACTATCTTGGGTTATCTTGGGTGGCTAACCCACCGGGGTTGAAAATCCGAACGAAATCTTATCTAATCCCAGTAGAGGTCTACCTTTCCAAAAATACTTACTAATGTTTAATAATTTGATGCAACATATGCAATTTTTGGTGAGCCGAAGTTAACAGGCATTTGAAACATAAATGTTTATTGCCAAGAAAGGTTACAGTTTGTATGGTTTCATATAAATTGAAAGTAACAGAAGTCTCAAGGTTTTACTAAAACCTGCATTACTTTCCAGATGCTGCCTATAACAATCCCATGTTTTACCACCCTGTATTACATTCCATTACATTACACATTCAAGTACCACTGTATGTTTGTATATTTGTGACACAACAAGAGCATTTTCTCTCTCTCTCTCTCTCTCTCTCTCTCTCTCTCTCTCTCTCTCTCTCTCTCTCTCTCTCTCTTTGTAGTGAAATATTGAGGTATTTCTAGCGAGTGTCAGATATTGCGTCGTTGATAGGCGTGCGGTTCATTTTAGCTGTTATTTGTGTGTAGTCACCCGTTTGTACTCGCCTTATGTATTACCAATGGGGTTTACGGGGAATCGGTCGACTATAGTTTATTTTCTAAATTCCCGCGGCCCATTCTATATACTAGCGTCGTCTCCCTCCAATCTACGAAAAAAATTATGTAGAAACTGTTTTCATTAAAATGTTTTCAATTTCTTGTTTTTCGTCTCTCGCCTCGGGAGAGGGACGCTTCTACAGGTTCTTTTGCCCCACCTGGTGAGGAAAACATAGCATTAGCACCAAGAGGGCGGCCGATGTAGGGGCGCATAAATACGTCTGCTTGACTGGTTGAGGATTTTTAACAACGCCCGTAAACGTTCTCCTGCCGGGCATTTCGGGGAGTGTTTGGGGTTCCCAAGAAGCGAGGTGGGGAGAAGGTATTCAAGGGCTTCGTGAAGTTCATGAGGGACTTTACTCTACCACGTCAACAAATTTTCAAAAAAGGGCGGATAGTATCAATTCGGCAGTGGAAGTATGCTTGCATAGGGGTTTTAAGTATTTTACTTGGGTAAGGAAAGGGAATGTACCTTTTGGGGAAACAGCTACACCTACAAGATTTTTTCAGGGGTTATGGGACGTACACTCGACGAGCATGGAATGTGGGGGGACCCCCCTTATGAGGGGATCCGGGAAAGACCCTTCACACTGAAAAGACCCTGAGGGCCGATACCATCAAAGAAATTGCAAACCATAAAACGGGTTTTTTTTGTACACTTTTGGGGCAGAGGAAGATGCCTTTATTTTCCTTATAGCACATGTGGCACAATCCCCCAGGAGACAGGGCCCTGGCGTCAGGGACAGCTTCTTTATCCCATTAGAACCGCGATTTATGACGGGTGAAGTGGAAAGGGGGGTACGGGCCTAGGGAGTGAGAGGTCGACAGGGCAAGGGGGTTTTGGAGATTTGTTACACTACCAGTGGAAACGGGGGGGAGGGAATTCGCTGTCAGACGACCGTTAGGTATGCGAGTGGTCAGGACGGATTTTGGAGGGCGGCAAAGGGTTTTTTGGAAGATCGGACAGGTGTGGAAAGTGATGTGAGGTCGGGTTTTGGAAAAGGGTGATGGATGAACAAACGGAAAGGGAAGACTTGAGTGAGGTTCGAAAGGGAAGCAATGTGGGGGTGGAGGTCCATCAAAAAGAGTGGTTGCGAAAAATGTTGTAGGGTAGCTCCCGCAAGAGACAGGGGCTTCAGAAAAGGGAACGAAGTTCACCCAGCGCAGAGGCCGGGAAAAGTGGGGCAGCTGTGGAGAAAAGGGAAAGCCGGAGGAGGGGGGGGCAATGGGAAGCATTGGAAGGGGACAGGGAGGGTTGGAGGCAGGAACGAGGGATTGAAGAAAAGAACCGAACCTATAAAGGGGGACCAAAGTAAGCTCAGGGGCACAGGGGTAAACCGCCATTTTGTAAATTTCGGGTGTGTAATTTTCATGTAAACGGCAAAAAAAACCCGGGGTAAAGAGGGTATGGTTAGAGGGGGTTTTTTGAGGAGTTTTAGTATTGATGTCGGGTTTTTGCAGAACAAACCAGGGTTAGATGTGAGTTTTGTTGAAAGGTAAGTTGTTTACATGTGATTTTTTGGGGTTGAAAGGAGGTTTTGGGTTGGGAGGGGGGGGGGGGGAGGGTTGTCAGGGGGAGGTTTTTGGGGGCCGGGGGGGGTTTAGTTTTGTGGGTTTACATGCCGCAACTAGTAACGCTGAGTGAAGGGGGATTTTGTACCGAGGTTCTGGTTTTCACTTGAAGGTTTACCTGTTTTTACGGTGATTGGGGGGGAGGGGAATTGGTCTTTTGGAAAGGGATGGGGTTCCCCGAGGGGGGGGGTTTTGTTTTTGGGGGGTTCTGCGGGATTTTTTTGCGAGTTTTGGGAGGGGGTAATGTGGTGGGAAGTGGGGGAATGAGTGGAGCACACTTTTTTTCGTAGGGGATATGAGGCACGGTAGATAGGTTTTATTTTAGGCGGGGATGATTGGAGAGGGTGAGGCAATGTGGGTTTTTTTACATCTGTGTTTAGCAGATTGGGGGAGATGGCTATGAAGTTTATGCGGGATAGGGAAAATTTTAAATGTGAGGCAACTTAGGGAGAGGGTGACCCTAGGGGGGTTTTGAAGTTGGTGAAAACCTTTTGGGGAGACGGGAAATAGGAAAGGATTTGCTGGATTGGGGGGAAATTGGGGCTAAAGTTGAAACGCGAAATTTTTTAAAGTACGGGGTAAGGGAGATGGCGAGGGGGAGCATGGCCTACAAAATTATCTTGAGGGTCATTAAATGACTGTTATGCAGAGGAAGGGTGGGCGGATGGGGACAGGGAACGTTGCGAAATGGGGTTGGCGGAAATTCAAAAGAAAAATTTGAGGCAATTCGAGTTGGGGCAGGGTTAAGATGTTTAAGGGGGGATAGGCCATGGGTTTTGTATTAAAGGAGGTTTAAGGAACGGCAGGGAAGACCACCTTGGCGTATTTTGAGGCAGTACAGGGGGGGGGGTGGCTTTTTGAGGAGGGAAAAGGGCCCTACCACCAGGGAAAATATTAGTTTGTTGCAGATTTTTTTTTTTGGGGGAAAGGGGAGAGGGTTGGCGGGGGGGGGTGAGGAGGGTTTGGGGATAAGGGTTAAGGAGCGGGCGGACAAAATCGGGGGTAGTATTAATGTAGAGGGGGTGGAGGAGGATTTTTGGATGTGCCAGGGAAAAAAAACCCCCAGCATAACGGAATCCAAACATTTTTATAGGATCATTGGGGAGGTACGGCATTGTTGGGGGGGGTTTTAAAATTGTATTTAAGTAGGGGGAGGTGGGAAATACAAAGAACGGGTTCCCGGTTTTAGTCCCAAAAAAGAAGAATGCAGAGTTTTGAATGATTACCGGCGATTACGTTAATGTCTCGGATTACAAGAATTTTTGCTAAGGTTTTGGGGAACAGAAGAGGAAAGTGGGGGTTTTTGTTTAAAAGGGGACAGTTTGGGGAATTCCGGGGAAAAAGGATAGGGGTGACATGGTTTTATTAGGGATTTCAGAGGATGTACGGGGGGGGGAATACAGGTTTAGATTGGGTGAATGTTTTTGATTGCGTGGACAAGATTTCTTAGGGGTTTTTTAGAGAGGTTGGGGTTTTGGGAGGGGGTATGAGGTGGGGGGAAAACCCCGTATGATGGGGGGAGAGGTGAGGGACGGTCAAAGGGAGGTTTGGGGGAAAGTGTACCATGGAGAGAGGGTTTTAGGGGGGCTGTCCGATTTACAGCGCTCTTTTCGTGTTGCAAATCCTTTTTATGAGTCTTTGAGAGGGTGATAAAAATCAGGGGAGGAAAAGGGGGGGGCAAAGGGGCATCGTTTGGGTAAGGGATAACACGTTTTGCTAAGGGGTAAGGGGAGTTAAAGGGGGGTGGGTAAGTGATTAGATTTTTGGGTTTAAACCCAATGAGGTTAATACGGTTAAATCAAGTTACTAGAGGTCTGTAATTGGGGTAGGGGGGGGGCTTGGGGTGGGGTTGGTGGACATGGTTGAAGAATCAAGGGATGGGGGGTATGGTTATTTTGCCCAATGCAGGGATCAGAAGGGGAAATTCGGAGTCTTCACGGGGAAGGTTTTAAGTAATAGGAGGTTTAAGTGCGAGGGGGCTTTGCTTTACTCAAGGGTATGGGGGAAAAATTCACTTTTCTATAGCAAGGGGGGGGTGGCAGAGGTTTTTCCCTTGAGGTACGAATTTTGGAAAAGCAGAGGAGGGTGCTTAAAATTTTTGTGGGGATTTGGGGGGGGGGTTAAGTAAGGAGGTAGTTTAAGGATGTTCGGGGATGGGGTTTAGGCTTGTTGCCTTTAGGACGGAATAATGGCGTATTATCAAGTGGGGGATATGAGGGAAGGGGTTTTGAGGGGCGCTAAAGTAGGAAGATTTTGGGGGGGCACGTTAAAAGGTGGAGTGGGGAAGGGAAATTTAGGGGGTTTTGAAGATTGTTTGGGTTTTTATTGACAGTGCAACAGGTGGATAAAATAAGTGAAACGGGGTGAGGGTATGAAAAGGCAAGGAATTATGCAAGGGGGAGCCGTGTATCCAACGTATGATTGGGGGGTTATTTGGAAAGATTTTAGTAAGCTTCGGATACCCGGCTAGATAAGAGAATTAGTTAAAAGGGGTTTTCAGGGGTTCTGGGTTCCAAGGGGGGTTTCGTTTATGGGGTTTGTGGGAAAAGGCTTTTTTGGGCATTTTTGAGTTTTAAACGGGGTTCATGTGGTTCTTTTGTCCTCCTTGGGGGGGGGATCATGGATGGGGGGGTTTTCAACGTTTGGGGGGGGGGATTTTTTCCGCTTTTTAAAAGGGTTTCTATAGATGTAGGGGGGTCCAGGGAGTTGGAAGGGCTTAATGTTAACTAGTGGATTATCTGCATTTCATGGGGATTGGGGATTAAGGGGGGATTAAAGATAAAACATTGGGGGCTAGATTCTAAACGAAGTGTAAATTCGGTTTAGGGGCTCCTGGAAAAAAGTTTTTCCCAAGGGTTTTAGGGAAACCCACTGTGGGTTTTCCCAAAGGGGGGGTCCCAAAGGAGGGCAAAGGTGGTCTCTTATGGGGGGATGTAAAGGGGGGGGTTGTTTTTGGTTTTCTTGGAACTGTGTAGTGTGTAAAGGAAGGGAGTGGAATTAGGGAAAGGATGGGACGCCATGTTTCACGAGAATGTTTGTCATATGAATATAAGTTTGGGTTTTTCCAGGATTTCATTTTCTAAGCCTATGGTTATGTTTTGGTTTAAAATTTCCCTTTAAACCCGGATCCGAGCCCTTAGGGGTCTCGTTTTTAAGTAATTAGATTGGCACGTTGGGATCAACACAAAATTTTTTGAATCTTCAGTTCTTTTGGGGGCTGGCAAATTCAGCAGCCTTATCCCTTTTTACTTTCTAGTCTTATGTTTTAACTTTTATTTCAGATAAGGTTCTATGTGAAAAAATTTAATGTATGTATAGTTTGGGGCATACCAGTTTTTATGGGGTTAAACCAACAAAGTTTTTGGCAAGATTTCGGTTTATATACATATTGGGAGGTATAATTATTATAGGGTTTGTTATAAACCCTTTTTTGGCCCATTTTTTTATTAAATACTTTTTTGGATTCTTTTAAAAATTGTATTTTTCTGCAGTTGTTTGTTTTCTGTATCAAAATTTTTGTATAGAGGGTTAACATATTTAAAAATAGTAAAATACGTTTTCTATGGTTATTTTGTAAGGATCAAATTTTTCCTTCCGGGGTTTCCATGGGTTTGGGCTAATGACCAAACTTAACCAATAAACGTCCCTGTCATACGGTTGTTAGGGTTTTTTTTTTGTTTTTGTAGTGGTTATGGGATTTTTTTTAATATGTTTTAAATTGTAAATGTTTTGTTTTAATAGGGAATTCAGGTATTATTTTTTTTTGTTTAAAATATGTAAAGTTTTTTTTTTGGTGGTTTTTTTGGGTTCAATGGCTTGGCGGGAACTTTAAACTGATAAACTTTGTGAGGTTTGTCTTAGCGTGATTGGGTTTGCTATAACAAATTTTATAATACTTGTTCCCGAAAGGAAAAAAACCGGGACTATAGAACAAAAGAAGTTTTGTATTCCGACTTTATTAAATCCTTTGTACTTTTGTAAAGTTTCTAATAAAAATAAAAAAAAAAATTTGATTTGATACCTTTTCCCCCGCCTTTGAGCAAGTTTTCTTTCTCCCCTATCTTTTATAAGAGTATTTTGTTACTGCTATATATTTCCCTTTGTTCTTTACCCTTTTAATATCGGGTCATCTCTTCACCCAAACCCTTTTTTCTCATTATCCATTGTACTTTAGACTCTCGCATAAGGTTTTCCAAAATGACTTAGGAATGGTTCTCGACTTGTGTGCCTTTGGGATATTTTTGGGGCACTATGCTCCCCCCCGGGACTTTCCCCTTTTGGTAAAGTCCGAAGCCTCTGTCCCTGAAGGCGTTTGGGTGAGGTTTGAGTTCAAGATAACTTTTGACAAATTCTGTTTTTTTCTCCAGATCCATTTAAAGTTTTTTCCCGTCTCATCTGTTTTTTTTTTTTTTTTCCATACTTTCAATCATCAGCGGCGGAAATCATCTACGCGTCTTTTCTTTTTAAGTAATTCTTATATACAAAATTATTACGGGTTTTAATTCTTTAAAACCCCTGGTCTTTACCTTCCTCATTCTGACATCTAAACCGGACAGTCATTCTTTGTTCCCCCAGGTACTCGATGATCCACATGACAACATTCCAAATTACCCCTGCTCCCAAGTTTTTTTCCCCCAGTCACCGTGGGGTACACCACAAATGCCTTCTTTGCGCCCAAAATTGCAGTCCCCCACCCTTTCTTTCATTTTTTAAGATTCTCTTTTAGACCCCCATCGGTTTTGTAAGACAAGCTATCTCATTCTCATGTCATTTTTTTTTATAAATGACTTTTCTTTTAATGTTGTACAAGCTTCTTAAGATATAACTTCATTGTTTTCATGTTTGTTTTGGCAGTAATAGGTTTGTACTTTATAACTTCCGGTTTTTTCCCTTTTAAATATTAAGACTGAAATCGCTAATTAAGTATTTCTGGAAACTGTTTGTTTACATTGACTTGGGGTTACAAGTGTGCTTCAAATTCCTTTTGCAGAATACAGGGGCACCTTCGGGTTTCCCTTTTCCCTATATTTCATTCCATCTCTAAAAAACATATTTCACCTCATCCCCTGTTGTGTGTATATCAGAACCTTTTTTGATGCACCTCTTTTCTCGCCTCTGAGGTTGCCCCTCATTCCACTAAAACATCTCTTAAAATGAAGTTTTTCATGAACTTAGAGATTCCTTTTAAGTCTATTCCGATTTTAATGTTTGTTTATGAAGCTTTACGGTTGACCTGTTTAGCTATATTGTCTTTCTAAAATTTACCCTCAGCCCACCCTCTTCACTTTTGCAAAATTTCAGGTTTTTTCTACCCACTCCCGTTTTGTTTGCCTTAACTTTCTGGGATTTTCTTTGCTTTTATTTCCTCTTTTTTTCCTCTTCCATCCATTTTTTTTAGCACAAGCCCCCTATGATTTCCCAAATTTTCCGTTTTCTTCATCTGGTAGAAGTTCTCCGTTTTGGGCAACCCTTTCCCAGCAAAGAAATCCATCATCCACTTTTTTGATTTTCCTTCCTGCACGTATTCAAAAATTTCTTTCCCCTTAAAAGTTTTTCTTTTTTTTTAATTGGGTTTGCACTTTTTCCCTTTTCTGGTCTTTCCTTCATTTTTAAATTTCCTTCTGTTAAATTCCTTCATTTTAAAATCGAGACAGGAAAATATGATCGAGCGCCAAACTGCTCCATGAGTATTTAACTTATATTAAGCATTCTACTCCACAAACAATACCCGGGCCCCGGTTGTAATGAGGTACCCTATTCTTCTCATATCTTAAGTATAAAACAACCAGTATCGTAAGCAGAGAGAGAGAAAGAGAAGAGAAGGAAAGGTAACAGTCACTAAAAATTTGGAAAACAAACCCATTTCGAGAAGCTCACAAACTTCACCCTTAGTAAACGCGCTCTTCCATAAGGGTGAGCAGAGCAGCAGACCCCAATGTGGCTCAATTCGTTAGGTAGAACAAAATTAAGGCAGTCCCAAAGATTAGTAGGAACCCGGTTCACATTGTGACAATGCCTCCCAAATTTTAAGTTTTCAAATTTGAATAAACAAAAGCTTTATTATATAAAAATATTCATCGTTTTTTATTTTCCGATCTAAAATATTTCTACTAGCCAAGAGGAGCAAGGAACCACGACTCTGGTTCCCGACTAATTTTTTCACTATTTCGGCCTACTGTAGTTTCAAATGGCATTTGATTCCTGCCAATTTGTATAATATCGATAATGTGTTATTTTACTCTAGAGGGTTTTTCCCGGGCTGCTCCAGAAAAAAAAATTTGCATCAACTGCAGCCGATCCGCTAACACCACAACACAGTGTTGAGGGTAAAACTTATCAAAATGCTTTTAAAAATTTCGTTTGAAAATTTTCCCAAAAATTGGGCCCAAATATCATAGGCCTTTAAATAATTTTTTAAAATTGAACCTATGAGCGAATAATTGGGCTAACTGGGTTTCCCTTTTTTGTGCATTTTTTTTAACCCCTGGGAAAACCTGTTTTATGAAAAACAGTTTTGAAAATAATGAATATTTCTTGGATTTATTAAATTGATTCGTTTTAATTAAAAAATTTGGGAAGAATTTAATGAACTTAGACAAGTGAAAAAACTTAATGTTTCGTAAAAGGGATCAGGGGTATTTCACAGAGTCCCCGGTTTTTGTCAGCGATGTGAGGTGTAGCCTTTTTGTTGTCCTGACGTAAGGCACTTGCCCCTTTATATGCCTTTCCCGTTGCTGTATTATTTTTTATGATTTCCTTTATAATGTGAAAAATCACGAAAGGATTGGGAAAATTCCCCTAGTGATACCACTTTTACTTGATCTTATTTCATAGCAAAAAATTTATAAAAAAATATTATATATATATATATAAAATTTATATATTATATATATATATATATATATATATATTTTTTTTTTTTTTTTTTTTTTTTTTTTTTTTTTTTTTTTTTTTTTTTTTTTTTTTTTTTTTTTTTTTTTTTTCAACAAACCGGCCGTATTCCCACCAAGGCAGGGTGCCCTAAAAGAAAAAACGAAAGTTTTCTCTTTTTAAATAATTTAGTACTTTTAACAGGAGAAGGGGATACTAGCCCCTTGCACCTGGCATTTAGTCGCCTCTTTCAACACGCATGGCTTACGAGGAAGAATACCTGTTCCACTTCCCATGGAGATTAGAGGAAATAAACAACAACAAAGAACTAGAAAGAAAAAAAAAGAAGAAAACCCAAGGGATGTGTATATATACTATATAACTTGTACATTAATGTTATGTGTGACCTAATGTAAGTAGAATAGCAAGACGTACCTGAATCTTGCATGTTAGGAGACAGAAAAAAGGACACCAGCAATCCTACCATCATGAAAACAATTTAACAGGCTTCAGTTTTACCACTCACTTGGCAGGACGGTTAGTTACCCCCTGGGCGGTTGCTGACTACCAACCTACTACCTAGAATAAATATTACATATATATTAAATATATATATATATATATATATATATATAATATATATATATATATAAATATATAATAAATATATATATATTATAACAATAATAACACTACTGCAAGCCGGGGCTCGAACAAGTTTCATTTTTAGCCGTCTCGCGGGAAGCGAGTCCAAATTAACGACGCTTGAAAACCACTGGACCATACAATCCTACAGGGCACACATGGTGTGGATGCCTCAGAGCTAATTTGATTCTACTGCACGTTTGGTGAACAAGCTTTCCACAAGGCAGTAGACATATTATGTAAGCCACGAACAAGTGTGTATAAATCAATAACGATACTGCAGCTAGCCGGGGAACGGAAACCCGTGTTGTTTTTAGCCGCTCGTGAGAAAGTGAGTTCAAAATACACAACAACATCAACAGAGTTTAGAAAGACCCCCATGCGGGGTTAGCTTTGAAGACGGAACAGGCGAGGAATAGCGTTGAGAGGCCATGTTCACAGTCGTAAAGTAAGTGCCAGGATTAACCCAGCAGAGAGCGCTAGTGGGACGGAATGGAGAACCAGGAGTCAGCAAGGCTTAGTTGCAACTGGTCTAGTGTGTTGGAGGTTTTTTAGTCTTGAGAAGATGGGCAGCAGGTTAGGTCGTAGGACATGGCAGACAGGTAGAACAAAGAGAGGAACAACTGGTGGTGTTATTTGCCATGATTAAGGTGGCAGGTTGTAGAGTAGCGATTTTCATTTTTTTGAAACAGCACCTAGAGAGTTCTTAAGGTTTCGTCATGTATACAAAGGTGAAACGAAAGGCCTTGAGGAATTCGAGAACTGGTTAGAGGTGAAAGTGAAGTGAAGTGAATCCGGATTGCAGGATACTCTTAACTGTATCAGCACCACGGCTTTGTAAGTTCAATAACAGGCATGGTGTTCAACATTTGATGGGGAAGTGTTGAAGGTAATATTTTCCTATGATGATGTAACTGGAGTCGTCCAATAGCTTCTCCTCTGAATGGATCAAGTTGGCATGGCCACAATAGTTTTAGGTGACTGAGAGTTGACGGAGGCAGTGGAGATGTAATGCGTGGTGTAACTGCAGGCTGAGATGCGTGGGAGAACTGTGTTGAGGGAGAATGAGGCACGTTGCGGCGGTGAAAGTGGCTGTAGAGTGTTACAGTAACATTTGCCTTGGCAGGAGGCACGTCTGCAGGTGCATGAAGTTCACAACGTTGGAAGAATCATGTGGATGTCAGCTGAAGGTGCGGAGTCGGGAAAACGAAGGCAGGTATGTGTTTAGACGAATAGTTCGTTTATGGTGTGCTGAACGAGCCGTGGTTGGCTGTATGCAGGGTGCGCATACCTGAGTATAACCGGAAGAGGGCTTCGAGGAACAACGCCCTAAGCCCCGTGAATACACCCACCTAGGAGAGGACCCGTCGGAAGTGGAGAGAGGTTGTTGTGTAGAGAGCGTGTTGTGTGGTTGAAGAATTCTAGTGGAGTCAGGATGGATTTTTGTTATGGCGGCATATGTCGGCGGCGTTTTGGGTCAGTACGTCCTAGCTTCTTTGATTTACTTAGACCCTCACTTCCTTTCTTAAGCGAAGCAATTTGGGGGCTGCAAGGGTATGATGAGTACCCTTTGCATTTTAGGTATTTGGAGTGGAATTCCACAACTGACCTTGTTACTTTACTGCAAGATCACAGTCGCTCTACTCAAGAAGTAACAGTTCGATCCCCCGTCGGGGAGGGGAATTTTAACCTACACACAGTCGCCTTTACTCTTTCACGATGCTTTCGTATCGTATAAGATTCAGTGCCTGTTTTGTAGCCAAGACAGCAGTCAAGGGTTGACTTGCTGAATTCAAGCAAGGTATTCCCCCCCCCAAAAAACCGTTCATGATACCTACAATTCCCTTAGCATACCTTCTACTATTCAAGATAGTTTGGAATTAATGAGCTGTAAATCCGGTATAGTAATATAAAAAATGAGACAATTTCCCGACCTTTATACGATACAAGTTGCAATTGTTTCCTCATTTCTTTGCAATGCTTTGCATCGGTCTGATAAATTACGATCATAACAGCAAAGAAATAAATTAAGCAAAAATTATCTGTAAATGGAAATCCCGTTCTGTAATTTTCAGAGACTACAAGAAATGTTCCTCAATTCATAACTTAGTTTATTTCACATAAATCATACGGAACCATGAAATTAGGTGAATATAGTAGATTAAAGCAAAGTTTATATGTAGTTGTTTAAATATACAAATCGTACTAGCTGGTCGCCATAAGTTTCTTTCTTCCTACTTGCTGGTTATTTGTGAAGTGTCACTTCACGTATTGTGCCTTTTTGTTCTCCCGAGTTGTTTAACAAAACTGTAAACAGCTCGTTTAAGGAAACATCATGTATTTAACAACACATCATGACCACAGAGAACGGAGGGAGGAGGCGGAGACAGAGAAAGCACAGACATCACATCACTTGAGGTGGTCAGCCGTGCACGTAAATTTGATCCACTCAACCTTTAAGTGAGACACAAAACACTAGGACTAGTTTTAATTAGTTGTGGGAACTTCACACTCTGATCGTGTGACTCATCACATCCACTTTTAATGATAGTCATTTTCCTATTCTTTCCCTCCACAACTCCAGGAAAATATTTCTTTTCCTAATAAGCAATTTCTCTCGATTAAATCGATTAATATCTTCTGTATATTAGCAATATTGTCAACTTGCAATTTCAAGTGATTTTGCACATTCTCTATTCTCATCAAAAGAGTCTGATAATAATAAATTTAAAGTGGAACTGCTGCAGCAAAAAATAAATATATATAAAAATAAATATTATATATATATATAATATATAATATATATACATAAATATATATAAATAAAAAAATAAATATATATAAGCAAGCAGCAGTTCCACTTTAAATAATTAATATCAGACACTTTGATGAAATAAAGAAATAGTGCAAAAATCACTTGAAAATTGCAAGTTGACATATAGCTATATACAGAAGATAAAAATCCTACTTATTCGAGAGAATCGCATATTAGGCAAAGAAATAATTTCCTGGAGTTGTGGAGAAAGAAGAAAAATCACAATCATTAAAAGTGGATGTGATGAGTCACTCGCTCAGAGTGTGAATTTCCCACAACTAATTAAAACAAGACCTAGAGATTGGTGTCCTCAACTTAAATTTTGAGTGATCCACTTACGTCACGGCTGACACTCAAGTGATGTGATGTCTGACTTTCTCTGTCACCGCCTCTCTCCCTCCGTCCTGTGCTCTGAAGATTTGTAAACTACATGTGTTCCTAAACGAGCTGTTTACAGTTTTTTTTAAACAACCGGGAAGAACAAAAAGGCACAATAACCGTGAATGGAACAATTCACTAATAACCAGCACGTAGGAGAAAGAAACTTAGGCGACCAGTCAGTCCGAATTGAAAATTAAACAACTACATATAAACTTTTGCTTAATCTACTATATTTCACCATAAAATCCCTTGGTTTTCCGAATGATCTAATTGAAAATAACTAAGTTATGAATGGAGAACATTACTTGTAGATCTCTGAAAAATACAGAACTGGGATTCCAATTTACAAGATAATTTCTGCTTAATTTATATTCTTTGCCAGTTATGAATACGTAATTTATCAGACCGATGCAAAGCATTGCATAAAATGAGAAACAATGCAAATTGGGTACGTATAAAGGTCTGGAAATTGTCTCATTTTTAATACCTAAACGGAATACAGCTCATTAATTTCCAAACAATCTTGAAAATAGAAGGTAATTCTAAGACATTAGGTATCATGAAACGGTTTTTGAATTCCTTGCATAATTCAGCCAAGACAACCCTTGACTGCTGTCTTGGCTACAAACATCACTGAATCTTATACGATACGAAAATCTCGTGAAAGCTAAAGGCGACTGTGTGTAGTTAAAAATTCCCCTCCCCACGGGGATCGAACTGATAACTTCTTGAGTAGAGCGACTGTGTCTTGCAGTAACAAGGTCAGCTGTGGAATTCCACTCCAACATACCTAAAAACAAGCAGCAAGGGTACTCATCAATACCCTTGCAGCCAAAATGCTCGCTAAAGAAAGGAAGTGATGTCTACGAAAATCAAAGAAGCTAAGACTAACAGCCCCAAAACGCCGACAATATGCCGCATAACACTAAATCCTTCTGACACCACTAGAATTCTTCAAGCCACACAAACGCCTCTCTACACAACAACTCTCTCCACTCGGACGCGGCTCCTTCCTAGGTGTTGTATTTCACGGCCTTAGGCGTTGTCCTCGAAAGCCCTCTCCATTGTATACCTCCAGGTATGCGCACCCTGCCATACCCAGCCAACACGCTCTTTCAGCACACCATAAACGAACTATTCCGTCTAAACACATACCTGCCTTCGTTTTCCCGGACTCCACCCCCTACAGCTGACATCCACAAGATTCTTCCCAACGTTGTGAACTTCACTGCACGCAGACGTCCTCCAGCCCAAGAACTGTTTAACTGAAACACTCCCTACAGCCACTTTCACCGCCGACAACGTTGCTCATTCTCCTCAACCCCAGTCTCCCACGCCCTCTCAGCCGCCTGTTACACCACCATTAAACCACTTCCACTGCTCCAGTCAACTCTCAGTCCACCTAAAACTATTGTGGGCCATGCCAACTGAATCCACTTTCAGAAGGAGACGGATATTGACGACTCCAGTACATCCACATAGAAAATCTTACCTCAACACTTCCCCCATCAAATGTTGACACCATGCCTTGTATAGAACACTACAAAGGCAGTGGTGCTGAAACAGTTAGTATGCCTGCAAACCGCTTCACTTCACTCAACTTCACACTCACCCAAGTTTCTCGAATACCTCAAGCCTCTAGTTTCACCTTTGAAAACAAGACGAAACCTTAAAGACCTCTCTAGGAGCTGTTTCAAAAAAATTGAAAATCGCTACTCTACAAACCTGCCACCTAATCCATGGCAAATAACACCACCAGTATGTTCCTCTCTATATGTTTCCTACCTGTCTGCCACGTCCTACGACCTAACCTCTCCATCTTCTCAAGACTAAAAAACCTCCAACCACCACTAGACCGTATGCAACCTAAGCCTTGCTACTCCTGGTATCTCCATTCCGTCCCACTAGCGCACTCTGCTTGGTTAAATCCTGTCACTTACTTTACGACTGTGAACATGGCTCTCCACTCTATTCCACGCCTTTCCGTCTTCAAAGCTCACCCCGCTATGGGGTACATACCTAATCACTGTTGATGTTGTTGTGAATTTTGACTCACTTCTCACGAGGCGGCTAAAACAACACGGGTTCGATCCCCCTGCTAGCTGCAGTAATCGTTATTGATTAACCACCACTGTTCGTGCTTACAATAATATGTCTCCTGCTATGTTAAAAGCTGTACACCAAACGGCAGTAAATCAAATTAGCTCTGAGGCAACCACACCATCGTGTGCCCTGTAGGATTGTATGGTCCAGTGGTTTTCAGCGTCGTTAATTTTGACTCGCTTTCCCGCGAGGAACGGCTAACATGACAATTGTCGATACCCCGGCTAGCAGTAGTGTTATTATGATATATATTATAAATATATATAAATAATATAAATATATATATATATTATATATATACATATAAATATATATAAATATATATATATGTATAAATATATTCTAGGTAGTAGGCTGTAGACAGCAACCGCCAGGGAGGTTACTACCGTCCTGCCAAGTGAGTGTAAAACGAAGCCAGTAAGTGTTTTACATGATGTTAGGCTTGCGGGTTGTCCTTTTTTCAGTCTCATAAACATGCAAGATTTCAGGTACTCTTGCTACTTCTACTTACACTTAGGTCACACTAACACATACATGTACTAGCATATAAATGTATATAATACACATCTCTGGGTTTTCTTCTATTTTCTTTCTAGTTCTTTTGTTGATTTATTTCCTCTTATCTCCCATGGTAAGTGAACAGAAATCTTCCTCCGTAAGCATGCGTGTTGTAAAGATGCGACAAAAATGCCTAGCAGCAAGGGCTAGTAACCCTTCTCCCTGTATAAATTACTAAAATTAAAAAGAGAAACTTTCGTTTTTTCCTTTTTGGTCCACCCTCCTTAGGGTGGTATACAGTGGTGCCGTTATTATTTTGAAAAAAAAAAAAAAAAAAAAAAAAAAAAAAAAAAAAAAAAAAAAAAAAAAAAAAAAAAAAAAAATAAAATATATATATATATATAAAATATATATATATATATATATATCTATATATATATAAAATATACATATATAATATATATATAATTAGCATATGCAATAAGATCAGAGTAAACAGGTGTATCACAGTACGGAATATTCCCAATCACGTCGTATTATTCACATTATCAAGGATCATAAAAAATAATACAGCACAGGAGGCAATAAAAAGGGGCAAGACTGCACTTACAGTCACGTGAACAACAACAAGTCTACACCTCACAGTTCACATGACAACACCCGACTCTGTGAAATACACCTGATAACTCAACCGAAACATTAAAGATTTTCCACTTGTCTAATGTATCATTAAATTCTCCCAAATTTTATTAATTATAAACGAATCAATTTTATATAAATCCAAAGAAATACTCATAGATTTTCAAAACTGTTTTTCATGAAACAGGATTCTGCAGGGTACACAAAAATCCACAAACAAGGAAATCCAGATAGACCAATTATTCGCTCCAAAGTAATTTCTATAAATTATTAAATGGCCTAATGATATTATTGAAGCAATGTTAAAAATTTTCAAACGCAGTGGTAAAAGCATTTTGATAAAGTATTACCCTCAACACTGTGTTTCTGGTGTTAGCAGGATCGGCTGCATTTGATGCAAATTATTTTACATGGAGAAGACCGGCAAAACCACTAGAGTAAAATATACACAATAAACGATATTTGATACAAAATTGTGCAGTAAACAAATGCCATTATGAACTACAGTAGGGCCTGCAATAGCTGCAAAATTAGTCAGAAGCCATAGTCCGTGGTTCCTTGCTCCTCTTGGCTAGTAAGACCAATTTTTAGATCGGCAATATGAAACAAGTAGAATATTTATATAAAATAATAGCATATGTTATTTCAAAATTGATAACTAATAATTGGAGGCATTGTACCCAATGTGAAGCCGGATTCCACCTGAACACGTTTGACTGCCCTAATATTGTTCTACACTAACGAAATGACGCCACACTGTGGTCCGCTGCTCTGGCTCACCCTTATGGATAGAGCAGCGTTTACCTTAAGGTTGGAAGTTTGTTGAGCTTCTCGAAATGGGATTGTTTCCCTATTTATATATTGACTGTTACCCTTTCCTTTCTCTTCTCTTTCTCTCTCCCTAGCTAACTATACGGTTATTTATACAAAGCAATATAGAGAAGAATAGGGAATCCTCATTACAAACCAGCTGGCCTGGATATTGATTGTGGAGTAGAAAATGCAAATATAAGATTGAATCCTACATGAGAGCCATTTTGGCGCATCGATCATATAGTTTCCTGTCTCGAGATATAACATGAAGAATTTACATGAAGGAAATTAACATGAAGGAAAGACCAGAAAGGAAGATTGCAAGACGTCCAATTAAAAAAATAGAGAAAACTTTGAAGGGCAAAGAGAATTAGTGAATACATTGCAGGAAGGAAAATCAACAAGTAGATGATGGATTTCTTAGCTGGAAAGGATTGCAAAGCGGTAGAACTACATACCCAGATGAAGAAACCGAAATTGGGAAATCATAGGGAGCTTGTGCGTAAACATTGGATAGGAAGAGGAAAAAAAAGAGGAATATAAGAGCAAAGAAAATCCCACAGAAATTAAGGCAAACAAGAACGGAGAGTGGGTAGAAAAATCCTGATTATGCAAGATAGAAGCGATGGCTGAGAGATAAATTTAGAATGACAATATAGCATAAAGCCAGGGCCTAACCCGTAAACTTGCTTCAAAATCACAACAGTTAAGAGATCAGTTAATATGACAAAAAGGAAGTCTCTAAGTTCATGAACAACTTCATGTTAAAGAGATGAATTCAGTGGAATGAGGTGGCAACCTCAGAGAGCGAAAGAAGAAGGTGGCATCAACAGGTTCCTGATATACACACAACGGGATGAGGTGAAATATTTTTGAGAGACCTGGAAATGTAAATAATAGGTAATGGAACCTGAATAGTGTCACCATGTATTCTGCAAAAAGGAATTAGAAGTCACACTGTAACCACAATTCAATGGTAAACAAACATGTTGCCATAAAAACTTAAGTCAGCGATGCAGTCTTAATATTAAAATGAGACAAACATAATTATAAAGTACAACCAGTATTACTGCCAAGCATAACATTAAAACAATGAAGTTGATAATCTTAAGAAGACTGTACAACATTAAGAGAAAAGCATTCATAAAAGAAATAATGACATGAGTAAATGAGATAGCATTGTCTTACAAACTAATGAGAGGTCTACGAGAATCTAAAAAATGAAAGAAAGGATGGGAGACTGCAATATTATGGACTGCAAGAAGGCATTTGAAGTGTACTCACGAGTGACTGGGGAAAATAACTTGAGAAGGCAGGAGTAATTGGCAATGTTGTCAGGGATCATCGAGTACCTGAGGCAGGAGACAAAGAAATGACTGTCTCGAGTTTAGAAGTCTAGAATGGGAAGAGTAATGACGCAGTGGTTCATAATCGATATTAAAACCGTAAATATATTTTGTATAAAAGAATTACATAAAGAAAGACGCAGTCAGATGTATTCCTGCCCAGATGATATGAAAGTAATGGGAAGAATAAAAAAAAAAACAATTGAGAACAGGAAAAATCTTGAAATGATCTGGAGAAATTACCGAATTTGTCCAAAAGTTGGATACTTGAACTCAGCCTCTACCAAGCGCCTTCATGGACAGAGCATCGGACTTGACCAAAGGAGAAAGTCCAAGGGAGGCGCATAGTGCCAAACATATCGCCAAAGGCACACAAAGTCGAGAACCATTGCGCTAATTCTCATTTGGAAACCTAGCGACGAGTCTAAGTACAATGGATAATGAGAAATCATAGTGCTGTAAGAGATGACCACGATATAAAAGACTAAAGAACAATGGGAAATATGATAGCAGTATACAAAATACTCTTATGAAATGATAGGGTAGACATTGAGAAACTTGCTCAAAAAGCGGAAAACGGTATCAAGATCACAATTTTTTTTTTATTTTTATTAGAAACTTTACAAAAGTACAAAGGATGCATAAAAAGTACATAATACAAAACATTCATTTTGTTCAACTAGTACCAGGTTATTCTTGCGGAACAAGTATTATAACATCTTGTTATAGCAAACCATACACGCTAGCGCAAACCTCACTAAAGTTATCAGTCATTATAGTTGCCGCCAAGCCATTTACCCAAAAAAAACCCAAAAAAACTTTAAAATTTTTAAAATATAAAAGAAACCCTAATGAAATTAAAAAAAACCATACAAAATTACAAATAAAATTAAAAAAACCCTCCCCTTTAAAAAAAAAAAAACCCTAAAAACCCCCTATACATACAGATTATTTTAATTTTCCCCTTAAAAATTAACCAATAGGAACCCGGAACTTATTTCCTTACACTCTAAAAACATATTTTATTTTAAATAGTTAACCCCAATACAAAATGGTTGATAAAAAACAAAAACACAAAATACAATAAAAAAGATAAAAAAATATTTAAAAAACTCCACTTTAAAAGGTTTTAATAACCAAATATCAAATATTAATTTAATAAACCAAATTTTTTTCCCAAAACTTTTTGGTTTTTTAACCCCAAAAAAAAAGGTAAAACCCCAAAACCAATACATAACTTTAAATTTTTTTTAAAGAACCCCGAAAAAAAAAAAAACAGAGAAGAAAAAGGGAAAGGCGCGTAATGCCACCCCAAAAGAACTGACACGAATTCAAAAAAAATTTTGTGTTGTACCAACGTGCCAATCAAAATTTTTAAAAAACGAGATCCCAAAGGGCTCGGTTCCGGCTTTAAAGGGAAAATTTTTAAACCCGGGAAAAACATAACCATCATTAAAAAAAGAAACCTGGAAACCACATTAATCCACTTGAAAAAACATTTCTGAAACATGGCTTCCCACCCAAAACCAATTCTCACCCCTTTCCTCTTACAACAATCTTTTTCCAAAAAAAACCAAAAAAAACCCCCCCCCCCTTTACCCCCCCCAAAAGAGACCATCCTTGTCCATCCCGGGGACCCCGCCGGGAAACCCACTTTGGTTCCTTAAAACCCTTTCCCGGGGAAATTTTTTTCCCAAGACCCCCCCAAAAACCAACTTATTCCTACATTTTGCCATAGAACGGCCGCCAAGCTTTTACCCTCTATCACCCCTTAATCCCTCATTCCCCATAAAAAGTCCAGTAATCCACTATGATATAATTATACCCTTCCAACATCCCTAGGACCCCCCTTTACTTTAGAAAAAACCCTTAAAAGCGGCAACACCCCCCCCCAAACAGTCGATAACCCCCCCCATCCATGATCTCACCCCCCCAAGGGGGAAAACAAAAAAACCAATAAAGCCGTTTCAACATCCCCAAAAACTGACAAAAAGCCTTTTCCACAAACCCATACTAGAAAACCCTTGTAGCCGAAAACCCCCTGAAAACCTATTACAAATTCTTTACTCTACCCGGGTATCCAAGTTTTACTAAAATCTTTCAAATAACCCCCCCAAAAAAACGTTGGATACAGGGCTACCCCTTGCATAATTCCTTGCCCTTTTTCCACTACCCTCCCAACCCTTTTTTACTTTTATTTTATCCCCCCGTTGCATGTCAAAAAAAATCCAACTATCTTCAAAACCCTCAATTTTTTCCCACTCCCCCATTTTTGCCTCCCCCATAACTCTTCCTACTTTACGCCCCTCACACCCCCTTCCCCATATACCTCCCCTTGATTTAAAACAGCCATTATTTCGTCCCAAAGGCAACAACTAAACCCCCTCTCCCAAAACCGTCATAATACCTCCTTTCTTAAATCCCCTCCCAAATCCCCACACAAAATTCAGCACCCTCCTCGCATTTCCACAATATCTCGTTTTCCCCTTTAAAGGGAAAAAACCCCTCCCCCCCCATACCTTTTAAAAAAGTGAATTTTCCCCACTACCCCCGATGTAAAAACTAAGTCCCCCCCCCACTTAAAACCCCTAGTCTATTTTAAAATTACCCTGACGACTCCAATTTACCCTTTCTGCCGCACTTCCGCCCCAAATACCAAAATCCCCCATACCTTTATTCTGTAACCCCTGCCATCCAAAACCCCATCCCCAAGCCCCCCCCTATCCCAATTTTCCGACCTCTATAACCTTGATTTCACCGTTTTTCTCTCATTCCTATTATACCAAACATCTAATCATCTCCCACCCCCCTTTAATCCCCCTTTCCCCTTAGCAAAACATATATCATCCCATACCCACGATGCCCCCTTGCACCCCCCCCCCTCTCCCCGATTGTTTTTACCCTCTCAACAGACCTAAAAAGGGTTCTGCACACACCAAAAAGGGCTGTGACATGCACCCGCCTCAAACCTCTCTCCCTTGGTACACTTTCACCCAACCCCCCATTGCCTGTCCCTCCCCCTCGCCCCCATCATCAGGGGTTTTTTCACCCCCCCATCCCCCTCCCCAAAACCCCCCAAACCCCTCTAAGCAAACCCCCAAGAAATCTCGTCCCCCGCAATCTAAGCATTCACCCAAAACTAAACCTAGGGGATTCCCCCCCCGACATCTCTCCCAGAAAATCCCTAATCAAAACCATGTCCATCCCCCATCCTTCTTCCCCGGGAAACCCACTGTCCCCTATGAACACTAAACCCAAAATTTCCTCTTCTGTTGCCCCCAAAACTTTGCAAAAATCTTGTAAAACCCAGCCTTTTAACTAAAGCACGTAATCATTTAAAACTCGGGTTTCCTTTTTTTTGGGCACTAAAAACCGGACACCCGTTTTTGGATTCCCCTCCCCCCCACTATTTTTCAACAATTAAAACCCCCCCCAACAAGCCGACACTCCCCAATGATCCTAAAAAATCGTTTGGTATTCCGTCATGCTGGGGTTTTACCCGGCCATCCAAAAAATGCCTCCTCCACCTCCTCACATTAATACTACCCTCGATTCTGCCCGTCCCCCTCCAAACCCTTTTAAACCCTTTATCCCAAAACCCTCCCCCACCCACTCCCCCCGCCAACCCCCCCTCCACTTTCCCCTAAACCAAAAATCTGCAAAAACCCAAAATTTTCCCTGGTGGTAGGCCTTGACCCTCCTCAAAACCCCCCCCCCCCCTGTCCTGCCTCAATATACGCCCAAGGGGGTCTTCGCCTCCCTCCTTAAACCCCCTTAATCAAAACCCGATGGCCCATCCCCCTTAAACATCCCCCCAACCCTGCCCCAACTCGAATTGCCTCAAATTTTTTTATTGTGAATTTTCCCCCAACCTATTTCGCAAACGTTCCCTGCCTCACCCGCCCCCCCCGTTCCTCTCATAACAGTCATTTTAAATGACCCTCAAAAAATTTTTTAGGCCCTAGCTCCCCCTACCCCTTCCCCCCCGTACTTTAAAAAAAATTTCCATTTCAACTTTGCCCCATTTCCCACCAATCCGCAAATCCATTTCCATATTCCATCTCCCAAAAAGGGTTTCCACCCAAACTTCAAACCCCCTAGGTCACCCCCGTCCCCAAGTAGCCCACTTTAATTTTATATCCTGCATAAACCTCACTATCCATTACCCTCAAATCTGCTTAAAAAAGCACGATGATCAGAAAAACCCACATCGTAGTCCTCACCCCCTCCCCCTAAATCCCTGCCTAACATAAATCCTATCTAACCTGCCTCATTTCCCTCAAAAAAAGGGGTCTCCATCCAATCCCCTCTTCCCCCCACATCTACCCTCCAACATCTCCAAAAAAATCCCCCAGAACCCCCAAACACAAACCCCCCCCCGGAAAACCCCATCCCCTTTTAAAGAAAAAATTCCAATCCCCCCCAATCACGAAAAGCAGGAAACCTCTCAAGTTATATACCAGAACCTTGTAATAAAGTTGGGTAGAATTTACCGCAATATTAAATAAAAGGCACAAGTGCCAACTAATGTGACATTTATTGTGGCAACGTTTCGCTCTCCAGAGCTTTAATCAAGCCATTACAAACAAAAACATGGACACAGAGGTATAATAAAGGCTCAGAGTGAGGTGAATACTAGTGAGTACCATTTCCGATGTTCACTAGTGGTAGTAGTATTAGTAGTGGTTAGTGACAAAAGCAATTAATTCTAACATGAGTAAAAGGATTAAAAGCCGATTACTTGGGTAACCATAAAAATAGGTTGGACAAATATAAACTGGAACCAACCTGCCTCATTTCCAGTTTATATTTGTCCAACTATTTTTATGTTACCCAAGTATAGCTTTTTATATCCTTTTTACCATGTACGAATTAATTGCGTTGTCACTACCACTACTAACTACTACTACTACCACTAGTGAACATCGAAATGGTACCTCACTATATTCCACCTCACTCTGAGCCTTTATAGACCTCGTGTCCATGTAAGTTTGTAATGGCTTGAGTAGCTCCTGGAGAGCGAAACGTTTGCCACAATAAATGTCACATTAGTTGCACTTTGTGACCTTTACTTTACAACATCCCAAGGGTTGTCTGGAGAGAAAATGTTGACCTATCCTTGGACGAAACTCCGATCTCGAATAGCCCATTGTTTTACGAGGAAAAACTGGGCAAGCCTCGTAGATCAAGTGACAGGACCCCGAACAAGCCTCCTATTCCCTAGTTTGCAGGATTGCAGATTCCTCTGTTTTCATGCCCGAGGGAATGTCCTTCCGGAGGAACAACGAAAAGGACCCTCTTTAAAATTCGCTTTGAGGGGCAGCCATGGGTAAATTCCTCTTGGGTCATCGGTCAAGTAATGAAGTTAAAAACGATATTTGAATCTGCACTGAGACTGGTAAGAGATAGAGGGCCGCAATTGTATGACAGGTTAGTGGTTCCCACAAGTATAGACCTCAAATATTAAATATAGCCCATAATACGTCATTAGGGTTAGGAGGTCCACTTAGGAATTACAAAAACCTTGTTAAATCAAAAACAATTTTATTGGCCAAAATTAAAGAAAGAATGTGAAAGAATCATATTAGGTGTTGGCCGAAAAGTCAAAAGTTGGATAAACCTGGACATTCCATTAAAACCTCAACTCTCTTCCCACCCATACCTGCTGATGGAAACGCTTTTTGCCATATTTACATTATAGCGATTGTGTAGGTCCCACTACCTAAGTCAAAGTCTGGAAACCATATTTATTTACAATTATGGATAAGTAACCAGATATCCTGAACAATCCTATGCGTAGTATCAATACTAAAGCTAAAAAAAAAACAAAAATTCTCAAAGCTTTAACAAAATTCATTTCTTGTTTTGGCATTCCTAAAACTTTCAAAGTGAATTCAAGGTACTAACAGTCACTGCCAAATCATTTAGGAAGTATTAACTAGGTTAGGGATGAGATCCACAAACTTATCCACTGCCCTATCATCCTCAGTCCAAGGCGCCTTGGAAAGATTCCACCAGACATTAAAAACCATGATGAAAGTTTTTGCATGCACTTCCCGACAGACTGGGATGAAACCCTACCTTTGTTGCTGTTCACATCGAAAAGGGGCGTGCAAGAGTCTACAGGTATAGGTGTCCTTTTGAGGCTGATCTGTGCACAATGTACGAGGTCCTCTTCGGCGCTTCCAAGATGATGGATGGGAGAAGACGTATGCTCAGCCCTTCTACAAACCGTCTTCAAGGTTTGCAGGTGCCGTAGTTAGCCAAGGCAACCTAAGACACTCAAAGTAAGATGTAAACAGAGGTATGACAGAAGTGCACAATTCCGCTCCTTCCATACAGGAGACAAGGTGTTGGTGCAGGAACCTATACCTGGCCACACCTGAAAGCACTAATTTACGGGACCTATGCAGATAGTAAAATTTATCTGATTTAAATTATGGGTACTCCCAATGATAAGACCTCAAAAACAAAAACTTAGCCAACATTAGATCAAATCAAAGGCCTTTCATACACCACTAAAGTCCCAAGTAATGACTCTGTCCCCCTCTACACGAGGACGACCTGACTCTTGACTCTTTGCACTCTATCTTGAAAAAATACTAAACTTTCAAATTCTGTCCTCCTCAAGGGATCCTAGCCGTAAATGGCTGGTTACTTGAAATACAAGCAGCCAATTAACTGACTTCTACAGTCATATCCAATATTTTTTTCGGATGTGCCGAAAAAATGTACGTTAGGTTACCATGATTGTAGATGGGGGAAAATTAAACCAATAAACTCTCCCCTACAGAGCTAATCCTGAAAAGCAAAGGCTACTCAGCAGGGAAGTAGACTCCTTGTTAGAAATGGGTTTAGTGGAAAGAGGAGTCCATCTAGTCCATGGGCTTTTCACCGTGCATCCTATAAAAAGGCTGATGGAGGGTTTCCGGTATGTGCACAGACTAACCGTAAGTGAACGAGGTCCACAATTACAGAATGCTACCCTCTTCCTCTCCCTGGATGACGTAATTGACTTTTGTGGTAAGCTACTTTTTGTGATCCAAATTAGATCTCCTTAAAGGTTTACCATCAGGTACCTTTGAACAGATAAGGCGAGGCAATCTGCCGCCTCGTATTCCAGGAGGTCCTTATCAATACACCAGTTACCCCCTTCGAATGGAAAAATTTCCCCTCTTCATTCCAGAAACTCATCCTCTGG
Organism: Cherax quadricarinatus; assembly: GCF_026875155.1. Lineage (NCBI taxonomy): Eukaryota > Metazoa > Arthropoda > Malacostraca > Decapoda > Parastacidae > Cherax > Cherax quadricarinatus. The sequence goes on from NC_069498.1 coordinate 18,491,395, forward strand.
CTATTAAAGGACTTGAAGGCACGGCAGCATACCTAGATGATATTGTTGTGGTGTCCTGATACTTGGGGATCAACACCTACTTAGACTTAAAGCTCTGTTTTGAGACCTTTAAGAAGTCCCAAGTAACTGTTAATTTATCTAAATTATTTCCTTGGCCAGCCAATGTCACTTTGCTAGCATGAAGAAGGGTAGTGTAATGTCGCACACCTAAACGTGGCTAAAGTTCCTTTTCGATTAAAGATTATCCTGTTCCTCAGGATAGGAAATCTCTTCAACGTTTCCTAGGCATGATAGGATTTTACAGAGATTCGTAAGAATTTCTCGATATTGTAGCCCCTCTTTACCTCTCTTACGTCATAAAGTTCCCTTTAATGGGACGTCAGATTGTAACACTGCTTTTAATAAAGCAAAAAGATTATTGTGCCTGCACCCATCTCCTTCTCCAGACTTCTCCAAACCTTTTTCATTACAGGTTGATGCTTGTGATCCTGGGGTTGGGCGGTACTATTACAAATCGGGAACAAGGAGCTGCAGCCAATCGCATACTTTTCACCAAAGTTTTCCACCACATCAGAGAGCTTACTCGACCATTGAAAAAGAAGCCCGCGCGCTGGTACTAGGGCTTTTGACATTTCGAGGTTTATGTGGGCCAGGACTCGCAGGTGGTCACGTCTACAGTGATCACAACCCCTTAGTCCTATCTCCAAGCCATGAAAATCACAAACACAAGGCTTATGCGTTTGGTCGCTCAGGCTGCAGCCCTACAACATAAAAATTAAATATATTGCCGGCAAGAAAATGTTTGGCAGACCTCTTTGTCTAGAGTCTAGTTTAATATTTTATTAGGTTAGGATGATTTTGTGGTAACCCCCTATCAAGCTCTTTTTTTTATCCTCTGATGTGGGGTTTTTTTTAGTGGGGGATGCGGGCTGCCGTCCGCCTGTATCTGGACCTATGCCTACCTGTCTGACTGCTGTCTCCTCTAAGTTATTTAGGTTTGGCTTTTTGGTCACGAGGAAAGCTGAGCTCTATCTAAGAGTTTGGATGGTGGAGAGGATAGGCGGTCCCATTATGTTGTGCCATGGCGGCACGGTACCACTGGAGGGTGGCAGCCTAATCCTGACACGTCTCCGGGGGTGGGGGTGTGGCATGCAAAGAATACGTAACCTTTATTCCGCGCATGGACACACCCTCATTTACAAGGCTATCTCCCCCAACCAGCGAACCAGGATTGCTAAGAGGTTGGAGATGGGCCTCCATCGTTCAACTAGTGACCTGGTCTAGCCAATAGAAGGTGGGATTGGCAATCGCAGAGTTATGTGGAGACCGCTCTCCTGTCTGCCCTTGTCATTCCCATTCTAGAGCTGGTGGAAGCACGGTCTGCGATCTTGTGGCTTCTTATTTCTGCTTGCTACCGTGGAGTGCATTCTCTACGTATCTCTGACATTGTGACATATTGGCTGTTATAAATTGGTGAAGGATAATATAAGTCTAAACTTTTTTCTACGGTTAGTTGGCTCCCATTACACCCGGGGTAAAAGGCCATTTGGAACCTGGGATGCTAATAGCCCTGCCACTCTGAAGGAGGGTTTAATGTTTTGCAGTTTAAAAACTGTAGTGAAAGCAAGCACCCTTCCTGGCAAGCCACGTGATGGAGTGAATGATGGTGAAAGTTTTTCTTTTTCGGGCCACCCTGGGGGGGGGGCTGCCTTGGGTGGGAATCGGGCCAGTGTAATAAAATAAAAAATTTATATTCTCCATTTGCTGTGTCACTCCTTGCATCTTGGCGCCTTTCCCTCCATTGTATTCCTATTGCTTTAGTTTAATATTCTAATTTCTTAATAATAATTATAGTAAATAATGCATAGGTTTCATGCTTCTCAGTGTATGGATCAAGGAAACAAAATGCTGGCGTCACGTGAAGGTAAGATAATATTACATTGAGTGTATAAATTCAAGGATTATGTGGATTAAAATAAGGTCAGATGTAAAATTGGGTCATAATAAGTGTGTAGCACCTGAGAAGAGCGGAGTGTAGATGAGAGAGATAAATTTTTTGGGAGATGTTAATGACTGTGTAGGAACTTTTGAAAAAATTAGAGAGTATTTGTGGTAGGGAACCTAATGCTAAAGTGGGGAAGCAGTGAGAGGGTGTGGTAGGTAAGTTTGGGGGCCAGTGAAATGATAATGGTACAATGATTGAACGTGTGTAGAAAGGGATTTGGTTAAGGTAACACAAGATCTAACCCTTTTCAGGGTTTCGGATTACTAATACGGTTTTACGCACCAAGGTTTTTGACATACAAGTCCGCTAAGATTCTAGCACCCCCCTCAAAACTAGTGAGAAGAAAGGCGGTAGCCTACTATGAAAGAAGGTCTAGTGGTCAAGTGTGCACAGTATAAAAAAAATCCTGCAGCACACAGGCGTAATGAGAAAAAAAAACTTTGACCATGTTTTTTGGATTAAAACAGGATTTTGCACTGGTATTTTCGATAGTGTTTATTGTTGTATTCTAGTTTTTTTCTGTCCCAATTTATCAATGGAGACATATACAGAAATTGAGATGATTTGAATGTTTTGCAATGAAAAATTAAACGTTGAAAATTGAAGCTCAAAGTAGCAGAAATGTTCGATGTTTAGCAAAGTTCAAAAGGTAAACAAATCCGGCTAAGCGTCAAATACACATCAACGGGTGAGTCTAATTTCTTTCACAAGTGCACTGAATATTATTTATATCATTTCTACACTAATGCAGTAAGTCCCTGCATAACGGCGTAAATCGTTCTATTTTTTTGTGAGATTAAAAATTCTAAGTGGAACGCTAAAGAAATGTAAGAGGTTGTGGGGGACTGGACTAATGAAACAGAGGAAATGATATTTAGTGCCAGGAATTCGATCTTGTTTATTCTGGACCCTATTTGGAAATTGGCATCTTCAAAAATGCCATTTGTGTGAAATTGGCAAAATTGCTAAATTCTGCCACGTATTGGATAGTTGAAATCGGTAAATAGGGTGGTTTCCTTACTCAGTCGATACAGGTGAAAAAAATGGAGTTCTAGTGAAATTTATATTTTTTTGCGACAAGTACCCTGGAATTGGCCGAAAATAAGAGCTCACAGTGGGCAAAATCGACGGATGCGCAAACATCGTCAAGACCGCTAACTTTGTGCGAGAGCATAAGTCCGTAAGTTTTCCCATCAAATTTCATACTTTTTGGTCATTATGGTGGGGAAAAGATTCTCAATCTTTTCATTAGATTTTTTTTTTTTTTTTTTTTTTTTTTGTAGTTTGGGCGGCCCTGAGAACAAGGCGGCAGAAGGCCTGGGGAGCCTGAAAGGGTTAAGGAAAAAAAAAAAAAAACAAGCCAGATAAATGGATATATACGATATATATAGGGCGTATGACAGTGCAGTGGAACCTTGACTTATGAGTTTAATCCGTTTTTGTGACCTAGCTCATTAACTTCAATTTGCTTTATACAAATCAATTTTCCTCTTTAAATAATTGAAATGTAATTAATCCGCCCCAGCAGCAGGAACAAAAATTTCAGTATATAAGCTAAATCAGCTCTACGGCTTATTATCGATCAAAATTCATCTAATATGACATGATAAAACAATACGTATACGTAATTAACAAGAACATGAATATATACTTTAGAATGAATAAAAAATAGGCACGGACATTGGCCCTCTATTCCAGAACAACAGATATTAAAGACAGCAAATAAAACCCCCTATTCCACCAAGTACAATGACAATTTTCCCTTTGCAAACAGAAAGGGTCTAAACGTCAAAACAACAAAATTCCTTACAGCAAGGGACAGCTCACAGGAGTCAAATGCAATGTTTGCAGATTCACAGAGACCCACCTAACGGAGCATTATAACAACGAATATTCCCAGGGTTATACCCTATTCCGATACGACAGACGAAACGTCAACAAAGGGTGGTTTGGCCTGTATGTCACAGAGTTGCTCATTTGCACAGAACTGCTAAACACTCTCAAGCGATAAAGTTGAAGTTTTGGCAGTAAAGATGAAAACCAAAAACCTGTCATTGTGAAGTATACAAGGCCTCCAGATGCAACTTCCAAGAATTCCAGGAGCATCTCGAGAAAATTGACCACTGTCGAAAATCTCCCAAACTCTGCCAAACATCTTACTACGGTGTCCTCCATCACAATCTGGCATCATTGGGACCTGTAGAGTGCCGGATTAACTGTTTTGCCGGATTACAGAGGGGTTTAAGTTAGAATACACTTAATAAAAAATTAACCCAACTTGACTTACAAACTAAGTTCAGTGAACACGGCAAAAATCGAAAACATTTCCGCTACATTGAGCTCATTTCAAGGTCTTTCCGTCATCAAACAATCAAAATCATGTATATTTCTGTAATATTCTTCCATTCTATCAAAATGAGTCCAAAAAATGAGAAGACAACCATAAAAACCATACAAAATATACTGCAAAGAGGCCGGCTATGGCTGAGAATGAACTCCCTTAATTATTGTATGGTCTTTTTTATTTTGTTGTACGTTAAGAAGCATCTTTCCATCATACATTGCCCAAGTTTTCAAATGATAGCCCAAAACAAACCGAAAAAAAAAATATTACCTAAAAATCATATATGGCAAGCCCAAGCCAGGAACTGGAAATAAGTCACTTTGTCTGACTTTTCTGGTTATCCTAGGTCGCTATACATACTCGCTATGTAAGAAATCTATGTAACTGTATTTGTGTCAACCTGAATAACATTATTTACTTCTAGTCTTACAACTGAGTACAGAAACCGCCCATTCACTTATTACAACTACCCATTAAAGTGGCCAGAATTGGCATTTGGGCCGATTTCACACACACAAATTTCCAACAGATGCCAATTTCAAATTGGATCCAGAATAAACAATTAGACATTCCTGGCACTAAAATAACACTTTCTCTGTTCATTAGTCCGGCTACAGGCCCCTCTTATATTACTCATGCTTACCATTTTGGAATTTTTTATTCACAAAAAAATAGATTACCTGTTATGCAGACTACTGCATTAGTGAAATAATTGGTATAAATAATTGTCAACCTCACTCTTGACTAAGTACTTGGACTGGCAGCGGACAGGTATTGGACTGGCAGCGACAGTATGGACTGCAGGTGGACAGGTATGGGACTGGCAGTGAACAGGTCCTGACTGGCAGGCGGACAGGTATTGGACGGTGACGTAATTTGTTTTACGTCTTTCAGCTTCGCTAAAGAAAAGGAACAATTTTTGCTTACGGGAGGCTCAATTTCAAGGTACTTTTCGTCATGACAGCTATCAAAATTATATCCATTTCTGTAATATATCTTTCAATTCGATCAAAGAGACTGAAAAAAAAATGAGAATATAACCATAAAAATATACAAAAATAGACCGCTAAGCGGCCGCAATGGCTGAGATAAAATGAACTCCGCTATTTATGGTCTGATTGCTTTCATTTATGTCTACGTTAAGAAGTATCTTCCATCATACATGCCCAAGTTGAATAAGATAACCCCAACAAACAACTGAGAAAATAATAATAATAATAATAATAAAAATAAGAATAATAATCATAATAATAATAATAATAATAATAATAATAATAATCATATAGTCGACTTGGAGTCCTGGAAATGGAAGTACCCATGCCTGCACTTTAATGGAGGTTTGGGATATTGGCAGTTTGGAGGGATATGTTGTGTTCTTTGTAACATACAGTAGAGCGGAAGAGTAATGTGAAGGTCCTGGGAGTGATAATGTCAGAGAGGATCTCTCTCAAAAACAACCACAAACAATGTATCTACCTCATCCACTAGGACAGTGACAGAGATGATAATGAGAACCTTCAAAACTAGGGACGCCAAGCCCATGGATTATTCTCTTCAAATCGCTTGTCTCCTCTTAGCTGGCATAACTGCTGTACACTAAAGGCCCTTTTCAAGCTGGGCGTCATTACGGGCCTGGAGAAGTGTAACACAGAACTTTCATGGCACACAAAAGTACAATAATGGACCTATAAACTACGGGGAACGGTTTGAAGGTCCTTGATCTGTATTCCCTCGAATAACAGGAGAAAGAGATACAAAATAATATACACTTGGAAGGTCCTGGAGGGATTGGGACCCAAACCTGTACAGAAAATCACTCCCTAATGAAACAAAAGACTCAGAAGGATATGCAAACATTCCTCCGATGAAAAGCAGAGGTGCCCACGAGTACCACTGAGAGACAACACCATAATTGTCGCGGGCCCAAGACTGTTTTCAATTGCCTCCCAGCAACATAAGGGGGATTTCAGTAGACCCATGGCGTCTTCAAGAAGGCACGTGGAGAGGACCCCTAAAGTCAGTACCCCTGACCAACTGGGCGGTGGTTGTACATCAGTTTGTGGTTGGGCCAGCAGTACCAAGCATGGTATTCAGAACCTGTTCTACATGAGGCTTGGTCTCAACTGGCCTGCGGGGCGTTACCCCCGAAACCCTCTCCAGGTAAACTCCGATTCACTCCTAACAATATGCGCACGCATGCTTACGGGAAAGCCAAGCCCCTCGCACACAAAGCCACCTTTTCCCTTCCCCCCTCCCTCCAGCCTTTCCTAGGCCGACCCAACTCCCCCGCCGTCCCTCCACTACAGATTTATACTCCTCGAAGTCCATTCGGTTTGTTCCAATGTTCTCTGCAATCCCGAACCACCTCAACAACCCCTTCCTCAGCCTCTGGATAATAGTTCTTGGTAATCTCGCACCTCTCGCTCCTAATTTCCAACTATTCCAAATCTCTGCATTATATTCACACCACACATGGCCCTCAGACATGACATCTCCACTGCCTCCCAGCCTTCTCCTCATTTGCAACATTATCACCAATACTTCACACCCATATAGGAGTGTTGGTATAAACTATATATTCTCACACATTCCCCTCTTTGCTTCCACGGAACAAAGTTGTTCCGTCTCCAACAGACTCTAAGTTCACCAACACCCCTTTTTTCCCTCATCAATTCATGATTCACTTTATCCTTCATAGACACATCTGCTGACAAGTATACACTCCTAATATCTGATACTTCCTCCATACTCCTCTCCCTCCAATCTGATATCCAATCTTTCAACACCTAATCCTTTTTGTTATCCTCAGGGGCCTTACTCTGTCCTGTATTCAACATTTTAATTTTCTTCGTTTACATAATACCCTACCAAAAATTCAGCCACGCAACCTCTGAAAATTCTCTCAGAATCTCCCAAAAGCACAGTGTAAATTAGCAAAGAGAAATTGGTGACAACTCTCCACTTTTTGTTTTAATTCTTTAATCTTTTAACTCCTCACTTCTTGCCAAGACCCTTACATTTACATTCCCTACAACCCCGTCTTAAATTATTGAACAGCCGGGTGACCATCACACATCCTTGTCTAAGCTAATTTTACTGGAGAAAATAATCTCCCTCCCACCTACATAATCTAACCCTGAGCCTCGCTAATCCTCGAAAAACTCTTCACTGCTTTCAGTAACCTACCTCTTACACCATACACCTGCAACACTCGCCACATTGCCCTATTTCCCTATCCACCCTGGCATATCCTTTTTTTCCAAATCCAAAATGCCACAAAACCTCTTTAGCTTTATCTAAATTTTGTTCACACTATAGATCATTGTAAACACGTGGTTCTACACACCCCTTTAATACCTTCCTATAGCCTCCTTGTTCATCTGCTATCCTACGCTTTGTCTTACGCTTAATTCTTCTATAATAACTCACCATACACTTTACCAGGTATACTCAGCAGACGTATTCTCATAGAATTTTTGCACTCTCTTTTATCCCCTTTGACCTTATATAAAGGAAACTATGGCATGCTTCTCGCCAATTCCTAGGTACTTTAACCCGTCTAACACATTTTTTAAATAATAGGCAAGCACCAAACAACTTCTCCAAAACTATATCCCCACCTGCTTTTCATTCAACATTTCTATTTTTATCCCATCAATCCCAGCAGCCTTACCCCTTTTCATTTTACCTACTGCCTCACGAACTTTCCCCCACACTCACAACTGGCGCTTCCTCACATTCCTACAAGAGGTTATTCCTCCTTTCCCTATACACATGAAATCACAGGTTCCCTAGCTCACAACATTTAACAATTCCTCAAAATAGTCCTCCACTTCCTGATACCTCTAACCCTCCATTTAATAACTCTCCCTGTTTTTAAACTTTCAAAAACCATTTTGTTCCCTAGGCATCACTTCTACTTTGTAGAAAAAAAAACCCTCCTATCTAACTTTCTTGCTACTACTCTCTGTTACATCATGTTCACATCGCTCTTCTCTTTCCCTCCTGCCACCCACTTTCTTGTCCCCAAAAACTTCTGCTGAACACGCGAACACTACATTTTTTAAACCTACCCCATACATCGTCAACCCCATTGCCTACACAGTGGACCCTCGCCTGCCAACGGCATCGCATAACGTTAAATCCCGCCTAACAAAGTGTTTTGAGTGTAAATTTTGGCCCGCGTAACAAAAAACTCACCAGCATTGAGATTCGTCCGGACGCCTCCCACAATGTGGCCTGAGGCGGCTCAGGCCCCATGGGTGCCATTGTGTTAACAAGCCAGCCATTGCGGTCGCATCTATCTACGCATACATTCGGTACATTTCACATATCTCCATTTTTTTAGTGCTTGTAACTGCAAAAATAAGTTCACCATGGGCCCCAAGAAACCGCTAGTGCCAACCCCTGTGGTAAAAAGGGTGAGAATTAAGTATGGAAATTAAGAAAGAGTAATTGCCAAAGTAACGAAAGTGGTGTGCATGTCTCGGAGCTGGCCAGTTGCATACCAAAACCCCAATCAACCATCGCTAACTATCTTGCCAACAAAATGGCAATCAAGGAAGCTGTTCTTGCAAAAGATGCACGTTTGCTTTCGAAACAGAGACACAAGTATTTCTCGAAAGTTGAAGACTGTTATTGATGTGTATAAACGTAAAACAATAGCATGAGATTAGCATCTCTCAAGCGATCATATGTGAATAGATAGAAAGTTGCATGACGATTTAATATTAAAAAAATGCCAGCAACTATGGTGAGTGAGTGAATTTAAGCCAGCAAAGGTTTGGTTTTGAGAGATAAAGAATCGTAGTGGCATACATAGTGTGATAAGGCATGGGGTGAGGCTGCCATTTGGACCAAAAAGCGGCTGAAAAATATTGCAGGAATTCAAGGAGTACATAAGATGCTGAAGGTTTGAAAAACCAACAAGTGTTTAATTGACGAAACAGGCCTGTTTTTGAAGAAAATGCAAACTGACTTACATTACTCCAGGAGGAAAAAGGCACTCCCAGACATAAACCTATGAAACACAGGCTTAATACTTTTTGTTTATGTGGAATGCTAGTGGTGATTTGCAAAGTGAAACCTTTATTGGTGTATCACTCTGAAACTCCCAAGCGTCAGGCAAAACAATGTCCTCAGGGCTAATTTGTGTGTGATGGGAGGAGGCAAAACAGTAAGGCATGGGGTCCCTAGGGACTTATATGAAGATAGGAAAGCTGTGATTTCGTGTACAGGGCAAGGAGGAATAACTTCTTGTATGAGTGAGAAGAGCCAGTTGTGAGTGTGGGAGAAGTTTCGTGAGGCAGTAGGTAAAATTGAAAGGGAGTACGGTACAGCCGGGATTGATGGATAAAGATAGAAAAGTTTAAAAGCCGGGTGGGATATAGTTTTGGAGTGCTTGGTACAATTATTTAATAAAATGTATGGAAGAGGGTAAGGTACCTAGGGTTGGCAGAGAGCAAATGCTATTCCTTTGTATAAAGGCAAAGGGACAAAAGAGAGTGCGAAAATTATAGGGGGGATAATCCTGTTGAGGTATACCGTGGTAAAGTGATGGGTAGAGTTATATTGAAAGAATTAAAGTAAGACGGAGAATAGGATAGCAGATGATCACGGAGGCTTTAGGAAAGGTAGAGGGTGGGTGGACCAGGTTTACAGTGGAAACATATAATGAAAAGTATTTAGATACAGCTAAAGAGTCTTTGTGGCATTTATGGATTTGGAAAAGGCATATGTACAGGGTGGATAGGGGGGCAATGTGGCAAGATGTTGCCTGTGTTATGGTGTAGAGGGAGGTACTGATAGCAGTGAAGAGTTTTTTACGAGATAGTGAAGCTCAAGATAGAGTATGTAGAAAGAGGGAAATTATTTCCCAGTAAAAGTAGGCCTTAGAAGACAAGATGTGTGATGGCACCGTGGTTGTTTAATATATTTAAAGATGGGGTTGACAAGGGGTCCCGTGACAAGAGGCGGTGGAGTTAAAAGATAAAGAATCACACATAAAGTGGGAGTTGTCACAGTTGCCTTTGCGATGACACTGGTGCTCTTGGGAATTCTGAAGACAAGTTCAGAGATTGGTGGATGAATTTGTAGGGTGTGCAAAAGAAAAAATTAAAAGTGAATACAAGGAAAGAGTAAGGTTAAGAGGAATATCACAAAAAGATTAGGTATGAAAGAATTGGATATCAGATTGGAGGGAGAGAGTATGGAAGGAGGTGAAAATGTATTCAATGATTTGGGAGTGGGAAACGTGTCACGGATCTGGTCTATGAAGGATGAGTGAATCTTAGAATTGACGAGGGGGGGGACAGGGTGAGCTGGTGCACTTAGGATCTGTAGAGGACAAGAACTTTGTCCTTGGAGGCAAGAGGGAATGTATGAGAGTATAGGTTTTACCTACGCTCTTATATGGGTGTGAAGCATGGGTGATGAATGTTGCCGCAGCGAGGAGAAGGCGGGAGGCTGGAGATGTCATGTCTGAAGGGCAATTTGTGGTGTGAAATATAATGCAGAGAAATTCGTAGTTTGGAAGTTAGGAGGAGGTGGCGGGATTACCAAAACGTGTTTTGTCCAAAGGGCTGAGGAAGGGTTGTTGAGTGGTGCGACATGGTAGAAGAGAATGGAGCGAAACAGAATGACTTCAAGAGTGTATCATCTGTATGGAAGAAAGGCAGGGTAGGGGTCGCCTAGAAATTGAGGGAGGGGGGTAAAGGAGGTTTTGTGTGCGAGGGCTTTGACATCCAGCAGGCGTTCCGTGAGCGTGTTTTGATAGGAGTGAATGGAGATGAATGGTTTTAATACTTGACGTGCTGTTTGAGCGTGAGCAAAGTAAAATTTATGAAGGTGTTCAGGGAAACCGCAGGCCGGACTTGAGTCCTGGGATTGGAAGTATCAGTGCCTGGTGGCATGCCAAAGAGTACGTTACCTTTATTCGGCGCATGACACTCCCTCATTTACAGCTATCTCCCCAACCAGCGAACCAGGTGCTAAAGGTGGTGATGGGCCCCATCGTTTCAACTATGACCAGGTTCTAGCCATAACGAAGGTGGATTGGCTATCGCAGAGTTATGTGGATACCGCGCTCCTCCTTCTGCCCTTGTCATTCCCATTCTAGAGCTGGTTGAAGCACGGTCTGCTATCTTGTGGCTCTATTTCTGCTTTGCTTACCGTGGAGGCACTATACTTACTCTGTACAAGTGTAACATATTTGCTGTTATAAATTGGTGAAGGATAAATAAGTCTACAAACTTTTTTCTAACGGTGTTTATTTGCTCCCATTACCCCCGGGGTAGCAGGCCATTGGCAATACCTTGGATGTAATAAGGGTAGCCCTGTCCCGAGAGCTGGAGCTGACTTAGAGACACGGGGGGTTTTTGAGCTTAAGGTGAAGCTCGTAGCAGGAACATTGTCCAGCTTGCTGCTGCATTGCTTTACAAATATTGCGTGTCAGTTGTTACTAGCCTGTTCGTGTGGAGAATTTAGCAGTCAGCTTTGCCATGTATGCGTAGTCTGCAATCGTACTGGTGCATAGCTAAGCGTGTTCTGGCAAATTAACGTGTTTACGTTGGGGTATTCTGCAATCGTAACTGTGCATAGCGAATAATTATGACCTAACGAGTCTGACGTCTGGTGTCGACAATATACTTTGCATAACCTACCTAATTGTCCCTACAGCGTTGTTGGCAAATTGCTCGTTCCATTGGCATACATACAAAACCACTCCTCACAGCTGCGCAACTTGCGTTCACTGGGATTGCTGACAAACTTATAGAAGAAAGAATTGGCACATCAGACTCCTCCCTCTACGAGCTCGGGGCAAAAACAACTATGTATCGCAGGAGGAAGGATGAGACACCTACGGAGCTAATGGTCAGTATAGTGCCAGCTTGGGTTGTCTCAGGGTGAATCACGGTCGTTGGCACTTGACTGGCAAAAATCAATCTTGAGCAAACTAGGAACAGAGAGCATCGCAAGGGAAGAATTTGATAGGAAAGAGAAAAGAGGCATTTTCGCATTCTGTAAAAAATTTTATTAAGTTTACAGAAAGCAGAACAGTTTGTTCCCCCTTCAATTGAGCCGAACCAGAGCAATTTTCGAAAGCGTCGAAATCAGCTCGAGCCTTGAGGTGGCCGGAAACTGCGTTGTCAATCGTTGGTTCATACAGCATTTATCCGGTAAGGCACAGGAATTTACGTCATATTAAAGAACGGCTGAATTTTCTTTCTGATTATCAAGTAGTGGAAGACCACAGTGTTGGGAGCATATATCGTGTATCCCACCAATATACCGCAAAGTTTTTCAATCGGGGCAACGACAAGCTTGGTCACTCCCTAGTCGACTTTGTGAGACAGCAAAACCAAAGCTTTTACACCCAGCTGTAAAAAGCAAGTGGTGTCTCTACCTTGAGGATCTGGTTGCAGCTTATTCTGATTGGAAACCTACTGGAGTCATGGGGGACCAGAGGTTTCGAGTCCTTTTTGCAGGTCGTGACTTTAACCACTGCATTGGAGCAGCCAGGTGGCCTGATAACCTTCGAAACTAACCGCACCTTGTCCGAGCGGTCCCGTCTCTCTTCAACAGCCTGCATCACAGGAGATCGTCCAACCTTGGAGAATGAATGCCAGCCGGAGGGAGAACGTCTACGTCAGCCATACTAAGCCACCTGGTGAGCCCACGCTTCTCAACATATGGTCCACCCTGCGAGAGCAAACTACTTCCATGGTGCATCTCGACAACAGTATCCAAGAGACACCACCAGAACGACACCATTGCACGTCCAACAGGGAGTAGGGCAAGCCTGTCGTCTGCTTCAGTGCAATAAAGTAGGCACCATCAGTTCCAACTGCCCCCATAAAACCCAACCTATGGGAAAATCTCTATATCCACCCCCTAGTAACATGTCCCATAGGAGTAGAAAAAGGTATGCCCCTTATTATTGCAAAAGTCTTAATTCCCTTCAGGAAAACCTCAGAAACAACTAAGGTAAAGACCATAAGAGATACGGAGCATAGCCTCACTTGTAAGAGAGGGAATATTAACCCCTTTACAGAGAATACATCTTTGAATTCCTCTGTTTTATTGGAAGCATATGGAGGAGCTATATATTCTGTTCCTTTGCATAAAATTTATGTACAGTGCAAATATTACGCTGGGTACTTGACTGTAGGTGTCTCAAAAGGATTCCCCATGAAAGATGCCGTTTTATTACTGGGTAATAACAATTACTACTGTTAGTCGTGTCCTAACCTATAATGATTAATTCTTCTCCGGTGTTGGCCATAACTCGGGCAACATCCCAAGGTTGTAATAAAGTTGGTAGAATTACCGACAATATGTAAAGTAAAAGGACACAAGTGCAACTAATGTGACATTTATTGTGGCAACGTTTCGCTCTCCAGAGCTTTAATCAAGCCATTACAAACAAAAACATGGACACAGAGGTATAATAAAGGCTCAGAGTGAGGTGAATACTAGTGAGTACCATTTCCGATGTTCACTAGTGGTAGTAGTAGTAGTAGTAGTGGTAGTGACAAAAGCAATTAATTCTAACATGAGTAAAAGGATTAAAAGCCGATTACTTGGGTAACCATAAAAATAGGTTGGACAAATATAAACTGGAACCAACCTGCCTCATTTCCAGTTTATATTTGTCCAACTATTTTTATGTTACCCAAGTATAGCTTTTTATATCCTTTTTACCATGTACGAATTAATTGCGTTGTCACTACCACTACTAACTACTACTACTACCACTAGTGAACATCGAAATGGTACCTCACTATATTCCACCTCACTCTGAGCCTTTATAGACCTCGTGTCCATGTAAGTTTGTAATGGCTTGAGTAGCTCCTGGAGAGCGAAACGTTTGCCACAATAAATGTCACATTAGTTGCACTTTGTGACCTTTACTTTACAACATCCCAAGGGTTGTCTGGAGAGAAAATGTTGACCTATCCTTGGACGAAACTCCGATCTCGAATAGCCCATTGTTTTACGAGGAAAAACTGGGCAAGCCTCGTAGATCAAGTGACAGGACCCCGAACAAGCCTCCTATTCCCTAGTTTGCAGGATTGCAGATTCCTCTGTTTTCATGCCCGAGGGAATGTCCTTCCGGAGGAACAACGAAAAGGACCCTCTTTAAAATTCGCTTTGAGGGGCAGCCATGGGTAAATTCCTCTTGGGTCATCGGTCAAGTAATGAAGTTAAAAACGATATTTGAATCTGCACTGAGACTGGTAAGAGATAGAGGGCCGCAATTGTATGACAGGTTAGTGGTTCCCACAAGTATAGACCTCAAATATTAAATATAGCCCATAATACGTCATTAGGGTTAGGAGGTCCACTTAGGAATTACAAAAACCTTGTTAAATCAAAAACAATTTTATTGGCCAAAATTAAAGAAAGAATGTGAAAGAATCATATTAGGTGTTGGCCGAAAAGTCAAAAGTTGGATAAACCTGGACATTCCATTAAAACCTCAACTCTCTTCCCACCCATACCTGCTGATGGAAACGCTTTTTGCCATATTTACATTATAGCGATTGTGTAGGTCCCACTACCTAAGTCAAAGTCTGGAAACCATATTTATTTACAATTATGGATAAGTAACCAGATATCCTGAACAATCCTATGCGTAGTATCAATACTAAAGCTAAAAAAAAAACAAAAATTCTCAAAGCTTTAACAAAATTCATTTCTTGTTTTGGCATTCCTAAAACTTTCAAAGTGAATTCAAGGTACTAACAGTCACTGCCAAATCATTTAGGAAGTATTAACTAGGTTAGGGATGAGATCCACAAACTTATCCACTGCCCTATCATCCTCAGTCCAAGGCGCCTTGGAAAGATTCCACCAGACATTAAAAACCATGATGAAAGTTTTTGCATGCACTTCCCGACAGACTGGGATGAAACCCTACCTTTGTTGCTGTTCACATCGAAAAGGGGCGTGCAAGAGTCTACAGGTATAGGTGTCCTTTTGAGGCTGATCTGTGCACAATGTACGAGGTCCTCTTCGGCGCTTCCAAGATGATGGATGGGAGAAGACGTATGCTCAGCCCTTCTACAAACCGTCTTCAAGGTTTGCAGGTGCCGTAGTTAGCCAAGGCAACCTAAGACACTCAAAGTAAGATGTAAACAGAGGTATGACAGAAGTGCACAATTCCGCTCCTTCCATACAGGAGACAAGGTGTTGGTGCAGGAACCTATACCTGGCCACACCTGAAAGCACTAATTTACGGGACCTATGCAGATAGTAAAATTTATCTGATTTAAATTATGGGTACTCCCAATGATAAGACCTCAAAAACAAAAACTTAGCCAACATTAGATCAAATCAAAGGCCTTTCATACACCACTAAAGTCCCAAGTAATGACTCTGTCCCCCTCTACACGAGGACGACCTGACTCTTGACTCTTTGCACTCTATCTTGAAAAAATACTAAACTTTCAAATTCTGTCCTCCTCAAGGGATCCTAGCCGTAAATGGCTGGTTACTTGAAATACAAGCAGCCAATTAACTGACTTCTACAGTCATATCCAATATTTTTTTCGGATGTGCCGAAAAAATGTACGTTAGGTTACCATGATTGTAGATGGGGGAAAATTAAACCAATAAACTCTCCCCTACAGAGCTAATCCTGAAAAGCAAAGGCTACTCAGCAGGGAAGTAGACTCCTTGTTAGAAATGGGTTTAGTGGAAAGAGGAGTCCATCTAGTCCATGGGCTTTTCACCGTGCATCCTATAAAAAGGCTGATGGAGGGTTTCCGGTATGTGCACAGACTAACCGTAAGTGAACGAGGTCCACAATTACAGAATGCTACCCTCTTCCTCTCCCTGGATGACGTAATTGACTTTTGTGGTAAGCTACTTTTTGTGATCCAAATTAGATCTCCTTAAAGGTTTACCATCAGGTACCTTTGAACAGATAAGGCGAGGCAATCTGCCGCCTCGTATTCCAGGAGGTCCTTATCAATACACCAGTTACCCCCTTCGAATGGAAAAATTTCCCCTCTTCATTCCAGAAACTCATCCTCTGGCTATTAAAGGACTTGAAGGCACGGCAGCATACCTAGATGATATTGTTGTGGTGTCCTGATACTTGGGGATCAACACCTACTTAGACTTAAAGCTCTGTTTTGAGACCTTTAAGAAGTCCCAAGTAACTGTTAATTTATCTAAATTATTTCCTTGGCCAGCCAATGTCACTTTGCTAGCATGAAGAAGGGTAGTGTAATGTCGCACACCTAAACGTGGCTAAAGTTCCTTTTCGATTAAAGATTATCCTGTTCCTCAGGATAGGAAATCTCTTCAACGTTTCCTAGGCATGATAGGATTTTACAGAGATTCGTAAGAATTTCTCGATATTGTAGCCCCTCTTTACCTCTCTTACGTCATAAAGTTCCCTTTAATGGGACGTCAGATTGTAACACTGCTTTTAATAAAGCAAAAAGATTATTGTGCCTGCACCCATCTCCTTCTCCAGACTTCTCCAAACCTTTTTCATTACAGGTTGATGCTTGTGATCCTGGGGTTGGGCGGTACTATTACAAATCGGGAACAAGGAGCTGCAGCCAATCGCATACTTTTCACCAAAGTTTTCCACCACATCAGAGAGCTTACTCGACCATTGAAAAAGAAGCCCGCGCGCTGGTACTAGGGCTTTTGACATTTCGAGGTTTATGTGGGCCAGGACTCGCAGGTGGTCACGTCTACAGTGATCACAACCCCTTAGTCCTATCTCCAAGCCATGAAAATCACAAACACAAGGCTTATGCGTTTGGTCGCTCAGGCTGCAGCCCTACAACATAAAAATTAAATATATTGCCGGCAAGAAAATGTTTGGCAGACCTCTTTGTCTAGAGTCTAGTTTAATATTTTATTAGGTTAGGATGATTTTGTGGTAACCCCCTATCAAGCTCTTTTTTTTATCCTCTGATGTGGGGTTTTTTTTAGTGGGGGATGCGGGCTGCCGTCCGCCTGTATCTGGACCTATGCCTACCTGTCTGACTGCTGTCTCCTCTAAGTTATTTAGGTTTGGCTTTTTGGTCACGAGGAAAGCTGAGCTCTATCTAAGAGTTTGGATGGTGGAGAGGATAGGCGGTCCCATTATGTTGTGCCATGGCGGCACGGTACCACTGGAGGGTGGCAGCCTAATCCTGACACGTCTCCGGGGGTGGGGGTGTGGCATGCAAAGAATACGTAACCTTTATTCCGCGCATGGACACACCCTCATTTACAAGGCTATCTCCCCCAACCAGCGAACCAGGATTGCTAAGAGGTTGGAGATGGGCCTCCATCGTTCAACTAGTGACCTGGTCTAGCCAATAGAAGGTGGGATTGGCAATCGCAGAGTTATGTGGAGACCGCTCTCCTGTCTGCCCTTGTCATTCCCATTCTAGAGCTGGTGGAAGCACGGTCTGCGATCTTGTGGCTTCTTATTTCTGCTTGCTACCGTGGAGTGCATTCTCTACGTATCTCTGACATTGTGACATATTGGCTGTTATAAATTGGTGAAGGATAATATAAGTCTAAACTTTTTTCTACGGTTAGTTGGCTCCCATTACACCCGGGGTAAAAGGCCATTTGGAACCTGGGATGCTAATAGCCCTGCCACTCTGAAGGAGGGTTTAATGTTTTGCAGTTTAAAAACTGTAGTGAAAGCAAGCACCCTTCCTGGCAAGCCACGTGATGGAGTGAATGATGGTGAAAGTTTTTCTTTTTCGGGCCACCCTGGGGGGGGGGCTGCCTTGGGTGGGAATCGGGCCAGTGTAATAAAATAAAAAATTTATATTCTCCATTTGCTGTGTCACTCCTTGCATCTTGGCGCCTTTCCCTCCATTGTATTCCTATTGCTTTAGTTTAATATTCTAATTTCTTAATAATAATTATAGTAAATAATGCATAGGTTTCATGCTTCTCAGTGTATGGATCAAGGAAACAAAATGCTGGCGTCACGTGAAGGTAAGATAATATTACATTGAGTGTATAAATTCAAGGATTATGTGGATTAAAATAAGGTCAGATGTAAAATTGGGTCATAATAAGTGTGTAGCACCTGAGAAGAGCGGAGTGTAGATGAGAGAGATAAATTTTTTGGGAGATGTTAATGACTGTGTAGGAACTTTTGAAAAAATTAGAGAGTATTTGTGGTAGGGAACCTAATGCTAAAGTGGGGAAGCAGTGAGAGGGTGTGGTAGGTAAGTTTGGGGGCCAGTGAAATGATAATGGTACAATGATTGAACGTGTGTAGAAAGGGATTTGGTTAAGGTAACACAAGATCTAACCCTTTTCAGGGTTTCGGATTACTAATACGGTTTTACGCACCAAGGTTTTTGACATACAAGTCCGCTAAGATTCTAGCACCCCCCTCAAAACTAGTGAGAAGAAAGGCGGTAGCCTACTATGAAAGAAGGTCTAGTGGTCAAGTGTGCACAGTATAAAAAAAATCCTGCAGCACACAGGCGTAATGAGAAAAAAAAACTTTGACCATGTTTTTTGGATTAAAACAGGATTTTGCACTGGTATTTTCGATAGTGTTTATTGTTGTATTCTAGTTTTTTTCTGTCCCAATTTATCAATGGAGACATATACAGAAATTGAGATGATTTGAATGTTTTGCAATGAAAAATTAAACGTTGAAAATTGAAGCTCAAAGTAGCAGAAATGTTCGATGTTTAGCAAAGTTCAAAAGGTAAACAAATCCGGCTAAGCGTCAAATACACATCAACGGGTGAGTCTAATTTCTTTCACAAGTGCACTGAATATTATTTATATCATTTCTACACTAATGCAGTAAGTCCCTGCATAACGGCGTAAATCGTTCTATTTTTTTGTGAGATTAAAAATTCTAAGTGGAACGCTAAAGAAATGTAAGAGGTTGTGGGGGACTGGACTAATGAAACAGAGGAAATGATATTTAGTGCCAGGAATTCGATCTTGTTTATTCTGGACCCTATTTGGAAATTGGCATCTTCAAAAATGCCATTTGTGTGAAATTGGCAAAATTGCTAAATTCTGCCACGTATTGGATAGTTGAAATCGGTAAATAGGGTGGTTTCCTTACTCAGTCGATACAGGTGAAAAAAATGGAGTTCTAGTGAAATTTATATTTTTTTGCGACAAGTACCCTGGAATTGGCCGAAAATAAGAGCTCACAGTGGGCAAAATCGACGGATGCGCAAACATCGTCAAGACCGCTAACTTTGTGCGAGAGCATAAGTCCGTAAGTTTTCCCATCAAATTTCATACTTTTTGGTCATTATGGTGGGGAAAAGATTCTCAATCTTTTCATTAGATTTTTTTTTTTTTTTTTTTTTTTTTTGTAGTTTGGGCGGCCCTGAGAACAAGGCGGCAGAAGGCCTGGGGAGCCTGAAAGGGTTAAGGAAAAAAAAAAAAAAACAAGCCAGATAAATGGATATATACGATATATATAGGGCGTATGACAGTGCAGTGGAACCTTGACTTATGAGTTTAATCCGTTTTTGTGACCTAGCTCATTAACTTCAATTTGCTTTATACAAATCAATTTTCCTCTTTAAATAATTGAAATGTAATTAATCCGCCCCAGCAGCAGGAACAAAAATTTCAGTATATAAGCTAAATCAGCTCTACGGCTTATTATCGATCAAAATTCATCTAATATGACATGATAAAACAATACGTATACGTAATTAACAAGAACATGAATATATACTTTAGAATGAATAAAAAATAGGCACGGACATTGGCCCTCTATTCCAGAACAACAGATATTAAAGACAGCAAATAAAACCCCCTATTCCACCAAGTACAATGACAATTTTCCCTTTGCAAACAGAAAGGGTCTAAACGTCAAAACAACAAAATTCCTTACAGCAAGGGACAGCTCACAGGAGTCAAATGCAATGTTTGCAGATTCACAGAGACCCACCTAACGGAGCATTATAACAACGAATATTCCCAGGGTTATACCCTATTCCGATACGACAGACGAAACGTCAACAAAGGGTGGTTTGGCCTGTATGTCACAGAGTTGCTCATTTGCACAGAACTGCTAAACACTCTCAAGCGATAAAGTTGAAGTTTTGGCAGTAAAGATGAAAACCAAAAACCTGTCATTGTGAAGTATACAAGGCCTCCAGATGCAACTTCCAAGAATTCCAGGAGCATCTCGAGAAAATTGACCACTGTCGAAAATCTCCCAAACTCTGCCAAACATCTTACTACGGTGTCCTCCATCACAATCTGGCATCATTGGGACCTGTAGAGTGCCGGATTAACTGTTTTGCCGGATTACAGAGGGGTTTAAGTTAGAATACACTTAATAAAAAATTAACCCAACTTGACTTACAAACTAAGTTCAGTGAACACGGCAAAAATCGAAAACATTTCCGCTACATTGAGCTCATTTCAAGGTCTTTCCGTCATCAAACAATCAAAATCATGTATATTTCTGTAATATTCTTCCATTCTATCAAAATGAGTCCAAAAAATGAGAAGACAACCATAAAAACCATACAAAATATACTGCAAAGAGGCCGGCTATGGCTGAGAATGAACTCCCTTAATTATTGTATGGTCTTTTTTATTTTGTTGTACGTTAAGAAGCATCTTTCCATCATACATTGCCCAAGTTTTCAAATGATAGCCCAAAACAAACCGAAAAAAAAAATATTACCTAAAAATCATATATGGCAAGCCCAAGCCAGGAACTGGAAATAAGTCACTTTGTCTGACTTTTCTGGTTATCCTAGGTCGCTATACATACTCGCTATGTAAGAAATCTATGTAACTGTATTTGTGTCAACCTGAATAACATTATTTACTTCTAGTCTTACAACTGAGTACAGAAACCGCCCATTCACTTATTACAACTACCCATTAAAGTGGCCAGAATTGGCATTTGGGCCGATTTCACACACACAAATTTCCAACAGATGCCAATTTCAAATTGGATCCAGAATAAACAATTAGACATTCCTGGCACTAAAATAACACTTTCTCTGTTCATTAGTCCGGCTACAGGCCCCTCTTATATTACTCATGCTTACCATTTTGGAATTTTTTATTCACAAAAAAATAGATTACCTGTTATGCAGACTACTGCATTAGTGAAATAATTGGTATAAATAATTGTCAACCTCACTCTTGACTAAGTACTTGGACTGGCAGCGGACAGGTATTGGACTGGCAGCGACAGTATGGACTGCAGGTGGACAGGTATGGGACTGGCAGTGAACAGGTCCTGACTGGCAGGCGGACAGGTATTGGACGGTGACGTAATTTGTTTTACGTCTTTCAGCTTCGCTAAAGAAAAGGAACAATTTTTGCTTACGGGAGGCTCAATTTCAAGGTACTTTTCGTCATGACAGCTATCAAAATTATATCCATTTCTGTAATATATCTTTCAATTCGATCAAAGAGACTGAAAAAAAAATGAGAATATAACCATAAAAATATACAAAAATAGACCGCTAAGCGGCCGCAATGGCTGAGATAAAATGAACTCCGCTATTTATGGTCTGATTGCTTTCATTTATGTCTACGTTAAGAAGTATCTTCCATCATACATGCCCAAGTTGAATAAGATAACCCCAACAAACAACTGAGAAAATAATAATAATAATAATAATAAAAATAAGAATAATAATCATAATAATAATAATAATAATAATAATAATAATAATCATATAGTCGACTTGGAGTCCTGGAAATGGAAGTACCCATGCCTGCACTTTAATGGAGGTTTGGGATATTGGCAGTTTGGAGGGATATGTTGTGTTCTTTGTAACATACAGTAGAGCGGAAGAGTAATGTGAAGGTCCTGGGAGTGATAATGTCAGAGAGGATCTCTCTCAAAAACAACCACAAACAATGTATCTACCTCATCCACTAGGACAGTGACAGAGATGATAATGAGAACCTTCAAAACTAGGGACGCCAAGCCCATGGATTATTCTCTTCAAATCGCTTGTCTCCTCTTAGCTGGCATAACTGCTGTACACTAAAGGCCCTTTTCAAGCTGGGCGTCATTACGGGCCTGGAGAAGTGTAACACAGAACTTTCATGGCACACAAAAGTACAATAATGGACCTATAAACTACGGGGAACGGTTTGAAGGTCCTTGATCTGTATTCCCTCGAATAACAGGAGAAAGAGATACAAAATAATATACACTTGGAAGGTCCTGGAGGGATTGGGACCCAAACCTGTACAGAAAATCACTCCCTAATGAAACAAAAGACTCAGAAGGATATGCAAACATTCCTCCGATGAAAAGCAGAGGTGCCCACGAGTACCACTGAGAGACAACACCATAATTGTCGCGGGCCCAAGACTGTTTTCAATTGCCTCCCAGCAACATAAGGGGGATTTCAGTAGACCCATGGCGTCTTCAAGAAGGCACGTGGAGAGGACCCCTAAAGTCAGTACCCCTGACCAACTGGGCGGTGGTTGTACATCAGTTTGTGGTTGGGCCAGCAGTACCAAGCATGGTATTCAGAACCTGTTCTACATGAGGCTTGGTCTCAACTGGCCTGCGGGGCGTTACCCCCGAAACCCTCTCCAGGTAAACTCCGATTCACTCCTAACAATATGCGCACGCATGCTTACGGGAAAGCCAAGCCCCTCGCACACAAAGCCACCTTTTCCCTTCCCCCCTCCCTCCAGCCTTTCCTAGGCCGACCCAACTCCCCCGCCGTCCCTCCACTACAGATTTATACTCCTCGAAGTCCATTCGGTTTGTTCCAATGTTCTCTGCAATCCCGAACCACCTCAACAACCCCTTCCTCAGCCTCTGGATAATAGTTCTTGGTAATCTCGCACCTCTCGCTCCTAATTTCCAACTATTCCAAATCTCTGCATTATATTCACACCACACATGGCCCTCAGACATGACATCTCCACTGCCTCCCAGCCTTCTCCTCATTTGCAACATTATCACCAATACTTCACACCCATATAGGAGTGTTGGTATAAACTATATATTCTCACACATTCCCCTCTTTGCTTCCACGGAACAAAGTTGTTCCGTCTCCAACAGACTCTAAGTTCACCAACACCCCTTTTTTCCCTCATCAATTCATGATTCACTTTATCCTTCATAGACACATCTGCTGACAAGTATACACTCCTAATATCTGATACTTCCTCCATACTCCTCTCCCTCCAATCTGATATCCAATCTTTCAACACCTAATCCTTTTTGTTATCCTCAGGGGCCTTACTCTGTCCTGTATTCAACATTTTAATTTTCTTCGTTTACATAATACCCTACCAAAAATTCAGCCACGCAACCTCTGAAAATTCTCTCAGAATCTCCCAAAAGCACAGTGTAAATTAGCAAAGAGAAATTGGTGACAACTCTCCACTTTTTGTTTTAATTCTTTAATCTTTTAACTCCTCACTTCTTGCCAAGACCCTTACATTTACATTCCCTACAACCCCGTCTTAAATTATTGAACAGCCGGGTGACCATCACACATCCTTGTCTAAGCTAATTTTACTGGAGAAAATAATCTCCCTCCCACCTACATAATCTAACCCTGAGCCTCGCTAATCCTCGAAAAACTCTTCACTGCTTTCAGTAACCTACCTCTTACACCATACACCTGCAACACTCGCCACATTGCCCTATTTCCCTATCCACCCTGGCATATCCTTTTTTTCCAAATCCAAAATGCCACAAAACCTCTTTAGCTTTATCTAAATTTTGTTCACACTATAGATCATTGTAAACACGTGGTTCTACACACCCCTTTAATACCTTCCTATAGCCTCCTTGTTCATCTGCTATCCTACGCTTTGTCTTACGCTTAATTCTTCTATAATAACTCACCATACACTTTACCAGGTATACTCAGCAGACGTATTCTCATAGAATTTTTGCACTCTCTTTTATCCCCTTTGACCTTATATAAAGGAAACTATGGCATGCTTCTCGCCAATTCCTAGGTACTTTAACCCGTCTAACACATTTTTTAAATAATAGGCAAGCACCAAACAACTTCTCCAAAACTATATCCCCACCTGCTTTTCATTCAACATTTCTATTTTTATCCCATCAATCCCAGCAGCCTTACCCCTTTTCATTTTACCTACTGCCTCACGAACTTTCCCCCACACTCACAACTGGCGCTTCCTCACATTCCTACAAGAGGTTATTCCTCCTTTCCCTATACACATGAAATCACAGGTTCCCTAGCTCACAACATTTAACAATTCCTCAAAATAGTCCTCCACTTCCTGATACCTCTAACCCTCCATTTAATAACTCTCCCTGTTTTTAAACTTTCAAAAACCATTTTGTTCCCTAGGCATCACTTCTACTTTGTAGAAAAAAAAACCCTCCTATCTAACTTTCTTGCTACTACTCTCTGTTACATCATGTTCACATCGCTCTTCTCTTTCCCTCCTGCCACCCACTTTCTTGTCCCCAAAAACTTCTGCTGAACACGCGAACACTACATTTTTTAAACCTACCCCATACATCGTCAACCCCATTGCCTACACAGTGGACCCTCGCCTGCCAACGGCATCGCATAACGTTAAATCCCGCCTAACAAAGTGTTTTGAGTGTAAATTTTGGCCCGCGTAACAAAAAACTCACCAGCATTGAGATTCGTCCGGACGCCTCCCACAATGTGGCCTGAGGCGGCTCAGGCCCCATGGGTGCCATTGTGTTAACAAGCCAGCCATTGCGGTCGCATCTATCTACGCATACATTCGGTACATTTCACATATCTCCATTTTTTTAGTGCTTGTAACTGCAAAAATAAGTTCACCATGGGCCCCAAGAAACCGCTAGTGCCAACCCCTGTGGTAAAAAGGGTGAGAATTAAGTATGGAAATTAAGAAAGAGTAATTGCCAAAGTAACGAAAGTGGTGTGCATGTCTCGGAGCTGGCCAGTTGCATACCAAAACCCCAATCAACCATCGCTAACTATCTTGCCAACAAAATGGCAATCAAGGAAGCTGTTCTTGCAAAAGATGCACGTTTGCTTTCGAAACAGAGACACAAGTATTTCTCGAAAGTTGAAGACTGTTATTGATGTGTATAAACGTAAAACAATAGCATGAGATTAGCATCTCTCAAGCGATCATATGTGAATAGATAGAAAGTTGCATGACGATTTAATATTAAAAAAATGCCAGCAACTATGGTGAGTGAGTGAATTTAAGCCAGCAAAGGTTTGGTTTTGAGAGATAAAGAATCGTAGTGGCATACATAGTGTGATAAGGCATGGGGTGAGGCTGCCATTTGGACCAAAAAGCGGCTGAAAAATATTGCAGGAATTCAAGGAGTACATAAGATGATGAAGGATTGAAAAACCAACAAGTGTTTAATTGACGAAACAGGCCTGTTTTGGAAGAAAATGCCAAACTGGACTACATTACTCAGGAGGAAAAGGCACTCCAGGACATAAGCCTATGAAAAACAGGCTTATACTTTGTTATGTGGTAATGCTAGTGGTGATTGCAAAGTGAAACCTTTATTGGTGTATCACTCTGAAACTCCCAGAATGTTCAGGCAAAACAATGTCCTCAGGGTAATTTGTGTGTGATGTGGAGGGCAAACAGTAAGGCATGGGTCACTAGGGACTTTATAACTGGTTTCACCATGAGTATGCCCCACTGTGAAAAATTACCTCCTGGAAAATAAATTGGACCTTAACCTTTGGGGGTCGACAGGCCCTCTCAGAGACTTGTTTTCAGTGTGGAGAAATTTTTTCCAGGAGGGGGGTATCAGCCTCCTTCAGCCCCTTCAGCCCCTTTCAGCCCTGAGGGCCCAGCCCTCTCAGAAGGGGCAAGCGTCTTGTTTACTGCTACAGTGAGTAATTGATCACAGATGCCGTACGAGTATGCGACGTGGTCAAGTGACCGCTGCTTCTTGCAGAGTGTTGCAGAGTGTAGTTTAATAAGGGACAGTACATCTCTTACTTTAGCAGGACAATTAAGGAAAATCCTGCTCCCACTTTATTACCATAGTAAAGATAGTGGACATTGTTGTCTATGCTTAAGACAGCAAGAAACAAACATTTTGCTTTGCTTCATCGAGGAAGTGGCAAGGAAGCAAAAGTACTAGGTAGCATTTTTTTTGTGCAAGGGGCAGTGATGGCATGGGGCGCTGTGGCGTCTTCAGATTACTTTTAACTCTACTGAGAGTGACACTGATGCCAGGATAACCAACAAAGAACGATCTGTGCGTTAGTGTGAACAAAGTATCTCATAAACACAATAAACACTTAAGAGAAGTGTGATCAGCTTCTTTAGTGATAAGATTGTGAACACTTTAGTGATAAGATTGTGAACAATAAAGACAAATCTTGTGGAACATAGTGTACCAGTGTGCGTTTTCCTAGACTATGGAAGACGTGGACATCCAAGGACACTTCAGCTTCTATCAAGTCACCGATACCTGTCGAAGGTGTGAAGAACACCATAGCTCACGCTACAAGAGCAAGGTAGGTTGCGAATTTCTTGTAGTACGGGGGACTGCGCAGTTCTTGGGTCGCAAGGAGTTTGTAATCAACCTATAGTCGGCAGTTAGGTGCAGACTTTTGAGTCCACACAAGTAAGTTTGTCAGCCATCAGTGAATGAAATATGCTGACATAACACCCCCTAGGGGTAATTTATAATCGTACAAATTATAACTCTTTACAGCCCGTTGAGAGATGACTTCGACAGCTTCTCAAGACCTCGTCTGCAGGAGCGGCTGTGCAGGCGATGAGTTGTCTTTCTAAGTTAAGTACAAACTCTATAAACTTAACTGGTAATGCCATTTCTCAACACTCAGGGTCGGCCAAATTTTAAAAAAAATCAACAAAATTTTTCTTACGAAAAGATAGAGAATTTTTTCCCGATCATAATGACACCAAAAGTATGAAATTTGATGGAAAACTTAAGGAATTATGCTTTTGAGAAGTTAACGGTTTACGCATCGGCGATTTTGCCCACTTTGAGCCCTATTTTCGGCCAATTCCATTGTACTAGTCGACAAAAATCGTAACTATTTCGATAGCACTTCATTTTTTCTATCGAATGAGTACAAGAAATTACCCATTTACCAATTTCAACTATCCAATAAAGTGGTCAGAATTTAACAATTTTGCCAATTTCACACAAATTTCAAAAAATGCCAATTTCCGAATAGGGTCCAGAATAAACAAGAAAGACATTCCTGGCACTGAAATAACAAGTTCTCTGTTTGTTAGTCACATCCCCAGGCCCCTCTTATATTTCTTTGGCTTTCCACTTTGAATTTTTATTCTTACAAAAAATAGAAGATTTACTGTTATGCAGACTACTGCATTAGTGTAGAAATGGTATAAATAATATCATCGCACTTGTGAAAGAATATTAGACTCACCAGTTGATCTGTATTTGACGCTTGGCATGATTTGTTTACTTTTGAACTTTGGTGGTGGCTGCCACAACCTGGCCAGTACGACGCCACAACCTGGCCATTACGACGCCACAACCTGGCCAGTACGACGCCACAACCTGGTCAGTACGACGCCACAACCTGGTTAGTACGACGCCACAACCTGGCCAGTACGACGTCACAACCTGGTCAGTACGACGCCACAACCTGGCCAGTACGACGCCACAACCTGGCCAATACGACGCCACAACCTGGCCAGTACGACTGTGTGTTAATGTCTACCATACTGTTCTTATGTACTGTGATTTATGAATGTTAACATATATTACACACTGAATGTTGTGGTGCACTATGTTGCAGAGATATATGGCACACTGAATGTTGTGGTGCACTATGTTGCAGAGATATAGGCACCACTGAATGTTGTGGTGCACTGTTGTTGCAGAGATATATGGCAACTGAAATTGTGTGGTTTGCACTATGTTGCAGTGACTATTTGGACACACTGAACTGTTGTGGTGCCACTGTGTTGCAAGAGATATATGGCACACTGAAGGTTGTGGCTGCACTATGTTGCAGTGATTTATGGCACACTGAAATGGTTGTGGTTGCACTGTCTGTTGCAGAAGATTATGCGCACACTGAATGTTTGTGGCTGCACTATGTTGCAGGATATTATGGCACAATGAATGTTGTGGTGCACTGTGATTGCAGAGATATATGGCCACACGATGAATGTTGTGGTGACACTTTGTTGCAGAGATATATGGCACACTGAATGTGTGGTGCACTTGTTGCAGAGATATATGGCACTCTGAATGTTGTGGTTGCACTTTGTTGCAGTGATATATGGGCACACTGCAATGTTTCGTGGCTGCACTATGTTGGCAGAGATATATGGCACATGAATGTTGTGGTGCACTATGTTGCAGTGGTTTATGGACACTGAATGATGTGGTGCACTATGTTGCAGAGTTATATGGCACACTGAATGTTGTGGCTGCACTATGTTGCAGAGTTATTTGGCACCAATGAATGTTGTGGTGCCTATGTTTCAGAGATATATGGCACCTGAATGTTGTGGCTGCCTCTATGTTGCAGAGATATATGGCACATGAATGTGGTTGGTGCACTATGTTGCAGTGATTCTATGGCACACTGAATGTTGTGTTCGTGCACTATGTTGCAGAGATATATGGGCACACTGTATGTTGTGCTTGCACTACTGTTGCAGAGGATATGGCACACTGAAATTTTGTGCGTGCACTAGTTGCAGAGATATATGGCCAATGAATGTTGTGGTGCACTTATGTTGCAGAGATATATGGCTCACTGAAGTTGTGTGTGCACTATGCTTGCAGAGTTTGATGAACATGAACGTTGTGGGGCCTCTGTGTTGCCAGAATATATCGGCCACTGAATGTTGTGGTGCACTATGATGCAGAGATATATGGGTCACACTGATAGTTGTGTGCACTATGTTGCTGTAGATATAGGCACATGAATTTTGTGGGTGCACTATGTTCAGAGAATATATGGCACACTAATGTTGTGGTGCACTATGTTGCAGAGTATATATAGCATAAAGTCAGTAAAGTGTGAAAAAGACACAATTGTAGAAAGGGGAAAATATGAATGAAGAAGTTGTTTAACAGGTTTGAAAGTTCCTCTTGTGATAATGTGTTTTTTTCACCACCATCGTTGTGTTGTGATGTGTATAAACAGTCTGTCTGATACAACCAGTGTTATTAACACTGGTTTGTAAATCGTTTGGTAAATATTCTGATAATAAACTTCCGTAGGCAGGATTTCTTCCTTAGGATTCTGTTGGTAGTGATTCATGTGTATAGATGAACCAAGCGCGAAGAACACTGCTGGAAGGATGGTTACCCGAGTACTATTGGTAGAAGGACCTCTCGGAGCGAAGGTTCGTTGGAAATATAGTGATGGCAGGACTCGTTTGGGGTAAAACGAACTTTAGGCAGCGGTTCGTTTGTTACGGTATAGATGAATTATGCTGAGTGGTGTTATAGTAACACATAAAACAGTATAGTTGACACACTAAACAATAAAAGTAACACCATTTAAAACAGCATAATAACACAATAAGCTGTATAGTGACTCAACCATGATAAATAATAACAGAATAGTAATACATAAAACGGCATAGTGACACATAAATAAGTATTTTAATAACACATTTAAAAACAGCATAGCTTATAGTGGCATATAATACAATATTAGGTTAACGCTTAAATCAGAAAAGAACAACATAAAACATAAAAAAATATATAAACGTGAAATGAAACAGTACAACAACACAGAACAGTATAATACAAGACGAAGTAAATCAAAATATCATTGTTTGCAACATACAAGACACGAACAGATAACACAGAAGACCAGTACAGTAAACAGAAGCCAGAACAGTAACACAGAAGAACCAGTTCCAGTACACAGAAGACCGAACAGTAACACAGAAGACCAGTACAGTAACAAACAGAAGACCAGTACAGTAACACAGAAGACCAGTACAGTAACACAGAAGACCGTTACAGTACCACAGAAGAACAGTACAGTAACCAAGTAGGACCCAGTACAGTAACACAAGAAGAACAGTACAGTAACGCAGAGATGACCAGTACAGTAACACAGAAGACCGTTACAGTAAACACAGGAAGACCAGTAAGTAACACAGAAGACCAGTACAGTAACACAGAAGAACAGTACAGTATCACAGGAAGACCAGGTACAGGTAACACAGAAGACCCAGTACAGTAACACAGAAGGACCAGTACAGTAACACAGAAAAGACCGTACAGTAAAAACCAAGACAAGTACGTAAAAGAAGTTCAAGTACAGTAACAAAGAAGAACAGTACAGTAACACAGAATGTTCACGTCTGTACCAAAGAAGACAAGTCAGTAAACACAGAAGGACAGGTACAGTAACACAGAAGAACAGTACAGTAACACAGAAGACCAGTACAGTTAACACAGAAGACAAGGACGTACATCACAGAAGAACAGTAACAAGTAACACAGGAAGACAAGTACAGTAACACAGAAGAACATTACAGGTAAACAAGAAGAACCAGTACGTAACACAGAATGACAAGTACAGTAACACCAGAAGTACAGTTCAGTAAACACAGAAGACAAGTACAGTAACACAGAAGAACAGTACAGTAACACAGAAGACCAGTACGTAACACAGAAAGACAAGTACAGTACAACAGGAAGTACAGTACAGTAACACAGAAGACAAGTACTGTAACACAGCAAGGAACAGTACAGTAACACAGAAGACAAGTACAGTAACACAGTAGACCAGTACTGTAAACAAAGAAGAACAAGTACAGTAAACACAGAAAAGACCAGTTCAGTAACACAGAAGACAAGTACAGTAACACAGAAGAACAGTACAGTTACACAGGGAAGACCAGTACGTAACCAGCAGAACAGTACAGTAAAACAGAAGACCAGTACAGTAACACAGAAGAAAGTCTCAGTAACACAGAAGTCAGTACATTAACACAGTAGAACAGCTTACAGTACACAGAAGAAGACCAGTTCAGTAACCACTAGAAGACCAGTAACGCTAAACCACACGAAGGAACAGTACAGTAACACAGGAAGAACCAGTACAGTAAAAAAAAAAAAAACACAGACGAACAGTACAGTAGCTCAGAAAGGGACCAGTACAGTAAACACAGAAGAACAGTACAGTAACACAGAAGAACAGCTCACGAGTAACACAGAACGACCATGTACAGTAACACAGATGAACGGGTACGTTACAGTAACAGAGAAGACAGTACAATACAGCAACACAGAGAACTGTTCAAATACTGTAACACAAAATCAGTACAATACAAAGAAGGACCAGCACAGTACAGTAACAACGATCAGTTACAGTTACTAATAGAACGGGTTTACAGCATATAACATTTACTGCTTCTGCTTGCGGCCTCCAGGCTACACACCATCATGTTTTTTACATACATTACTATGTTAATATAATAGGTTCTCCAGATGTTCTTTTCCTGCGTTATGATAGAGTACCAGACCTTGTGTACCCAGGTGGACCTGCCATCTTTCACCTGCTCACCGAATTCAAACTTATATTATTGCCAATTCTAGTTTAATTCATAGTTAATTCTAGTTAATTCTATTAATTTAGTTACCATTCGAGTTATCAACAATATTGAACAATATTTTTATTAATATTTATCAATATTTCTTAATTAATGTTTAACTCCGGTGTATGAACACAAATAAGAACACTACAGTGACGCCTATGAGAGGTGGCTGGAGTGGGAAACTGAAAAATAACACCACTGTGATTCTGTCAGGAGGCTGGAGTGGGAATAACACCACCGTGGCTACTGTGGGAGGCTGGAGTGGGAATCAACACTACTGTGGATACTTGTCAGGGAGGCTGGATGGGAATAACACACTTGTGGCTACTGTCGGAGGCGGTGTGGGAATAACAATCACTGTGACTACTGTCAGGGAGGCTGGAGTGGGAAATAACACCACTGTGGCTACTGTCAGGGAGCTGGAGGGAATAACACCATGAGGCTATGTCATGGCGATGGCTGGAGTGGGAATAACACCACCGTGGCTACTCGTCAGGGAGGCTGGTGTGGGAATAACACACTGTGGCTACTGTCAGGGAGGGCTGGAGGTGGGAATTACACCCCACTGTGGCTACTGTCAGGGAGACTGGAGTGGGAAAAAAGAAAAAACACACACCGTGGCTACTACGTCAGCGGACGGCTGGACCGTGGGAAAATAACACCACGTGACTGCTGTCAGGGAGGCCTGGAGTGGGACTATTAACTCCACTGTGGCTACTGTCAGGAGGCTGGGTGGGAAAAATAACACCACTGTGGCTACTTAGTAAGGGAGGCTGGAGTGGAATAACACCACCGTCGTGACTACTGTCAGCGGAGGCTGGAGTGTGAACTAACCACCACCGTGACTACTGTCAGGGAGGCTGGCAGTGGGAATAACCCCACTGTGGCTACTGTCAGGGAGGCTGGGTGGGAATAACACCACTGTGGGCTATGTCAGGGAGGCTGGAGTGGAATAACACCACTGGATGCTGTCGGGAGGCGTGGAGTGGGGATAACACCACTGTGGCTACTCGTCAGGGAAGGATGGAGTGGGCAAATAACACCTCTGTGGCTACTGTCAGGGAGGCTGAGTGGGAATAACACCACTGTGACTAATGGGTTTTCAAGGGAAGTCTGGTGGAGTGGGAAAAAATAACACCACCGTGGATACTTGGTCAGGAGGCTGGCGTGGGAGAAATACAACACCACCGTGATACTGTCAGGTTGAGGATGGAGTGGGAAATAAAAATAAACACCACCTTGACTACTGTCAGGGATGGCTGGAGGTGGGAATAACACCACCGTGACTACTGTCAGGATAGGCTCGGAGTGGGGAAATTAACACCTACCGTGACTACTGTCAGGGGAGGCTTGGTGTGGGATTAACACCACCGTGACTACCTGTCAGGGGGGCTTGGATAGGGGGAATTAACAACCATGTGGCTTACTGTCAGGGAGGCTGGAGTGGGTATTAACACCTCCGTGACTACTTGTCTGGGAGGCTGGGAGTGGGATAACACCCCGTGACTTACTGTTCAGGAGAGGCTGGAGTGGGAACTGAAATAACAACCACCGTTGATACTGTTCAGGGAGGTGGAGTGGGAGAATAACACCACCGTGTCTACTGTCAGGGAGGCTGGAGTGGGAATAACACCAACGTGGACTACTGTCCAGGGAGGCTGGAGTGGGAATAAACACCACCGTGATACTGGTCAAGGGAGGCTGGAGTGGAATAACACACCGTGACTACTGTCAGGGAGGCTGGAGTGGGAATAACACCACCGTGACTACTGTCAGGGAGGCTGGAGTGGGTATAACACCACCGTGACTACTGTCAGGGAGGCTGGAGTGGAATAACACAACCCGTGACTACTCGTCAGGGAGCTGGAGTGGGAATAACACCACCGTGACTACTGTCAGGGAGGCTGGAGTGGGAATAACACCAACCGTGACTACTGTCAGGGAGGCTGGTTCCAGGGGGAAATAACACCACACGTGACTACTGTCTGGGAGGCTGGAGGGGAATAACACCAAGTGACTACTGTCAGGGGAGGATGGAGTGGGATTAACACCCACTGTGGTACTGTCTGGGAGCGCTGAGTGGGGAATAACATCCACTGTGGCTAACTGTCAGGAGGCGGTAGTGGAAAAATAACACCACTGTGGCTACTGTCAAGGGAGGCATCTCGAGTGGGAATAACACCACTGTGGGACTACTTTCAGGGAGGATGGAGTGGGAATAACACCACTGTGGTTACTGTCAGGGTAGGCTGGAGTGGGAATGATTAAACACCAACGTGACTACTGTCAGGGAGGCTGGCAGTGGGAATAACACCACCTGTGGCTACTGTGTCAGGGAGGCTGGGTGGGAATAACACCACTGGGACTACTGTCGGGAGGCTCTGGAGTGGGAATAACACCACTGTGGCTAATGTCAGGGGCTGGAGTGGTAATAAATAACACCACCGTGACTACGGTCAGGGAGGTGGAGTGGGAATAAAACACCACTGTGGCTACTGTAAGGGAGGCGGGAGTGGGAATAAACCACTGTGTACGGGCAGGGAGGCTCGAGTGGGAATACACACCACCGTGACTAACTGTCAGGGAGGCTGGAGTGGGTTAACACCACTGTGGCTACTGATCAGGGAGGCTGACCGTGTGGAATTACTCCACTGTGGCTACTGTCAGGGAGGCTGGGAGTGGGAAATAACACCAATGTGGTACTGTCTGGGAGGCTGGAGTGGGAAATAACACACTGCTTGGCTACTGTCTGGGAGGCTCGGGAGTGGGAATAACACCACTGTGGCTGACTGTCAGGGAGGATGGAGTGGGATATAACACACTGTGGCTACTCGTCAGGGAGGCTGGAGTGGCAATAACTCCATGTGGCTATCTGTCAGGGAGGCCTGGAAGTGGGAATAAATCACTGTGGCTACTGTCAGGAGGTGGTGTGGGAAATAAACCCCACTGTGGCTATCTGTCAGGAGGCGGTGGAGCTCGGGAATAACACCACTGTTGGATACTTGTCACGGGATGGCTGGAGTGGAATACCACCAACTGTGGCTTACTGTCAGGGAGGAATGGAGTGGGGAATAACACCACTGTGGCTACGGTCAGGGAGGCTGGAGTGGGAAATAACACCTGTGGCTACTGCAGGATGGCTGGAGTGTGGCGAATAACCTCCTCTGTGGCTTCTGTCAGGGAGGATGGAGTGGGAATACACCACATGTGGCTACTATCAGGGTGGCTGGTGTGGGGAAATAACACAACTGTGGCCTTTTTTAACTGTCAGGGAGGCTGGCAGTGGGAAATAAACACCACCGTGACTATTGTCAGGGGGCTGGAGTGGGAAATAACACCAATGTTGTGGCTACTGTCAGGGAGGCTGGTAGGAGTGGGATATCACCACCGTGACTACTTGTCTGGATGGCTGTGGGAAGTGGGAGAATAAACCACTGTGACTTCTGTAGGAGGTGGATGAATGGGAATAACTACAATGTGACTACTTGTCAGGGGAGGCCTTGGAGTGGGAATAACACCACCGTGGTTACTGTCTAGGGAGGTGGAGTGGGAATAACACCACCGTTGGTTACTGTCATGGGGAGGTGGATGTGGGAATAACACCACCGTTGGTTACTGTCAGGGTGGTTGGAGTGGGAATAACACCACCGTGGATACTGTCAGGGAGGGCTCGGAGTGGGAATAATTAACACCACCGTGGTTACTGTCAGGGTGGTTGGAGTGGGATAACCACCAACCTTGGTTCTGTCAGGGAGGTTGGAGTCGGGAATACACCACGTGCGTTACTGTCAGGGAGGTGGAGTGGAAATAACCACCACCGTGGTTACTGTCAGGGAGGCTGGAGTGGGAATAACACCACCCGTGGTTACTGTCAGGGAGGTTGGAGTGGGGAAAATAAACACCACTGTGGCTACTGTCAGGGAGGCTATGGAGTGGGAATAACACCACAGTGGACTATGTCAGGGAGGCTGGAGTTGGGAATAACACCACCGTGACTACTGCTCAGGGAGGCTGGTGGAGTGGGGAATAACACCACCGTGGACTACTGTCAGGGACGGATGGCGTGGGAAATAACACCACCGTGACTTCTGTCAGGGAGTCTGGAGTGGGAATAACCCACCGTGACTACTGTCAGGGAGGGCTGGAGTGGGAATAACACCACCGTGACCTAATGTCAGGGAGGCTGGAGATGGCGAATAACACCACCGTGACTACTGTAGGAGGCTGAGGGGGGAATTACACCCACTGTGGGGCTAAATGTCAGGGAGGTCTGGAGTGGGAATAACACCACCGTGACTATGTCAGGAGGCTGGAGTGGAAGAACACCACGTGACTACATGTATGGGAGGCTGGGCTGGAGTGGGAATAATCCACCACGTGCTAGGTCAGGGAGGCCTGGAGTGGGAATAAAAAATAACACCAGTGACTACTGTCAGGGAGGCTGGAGTGGGGAAATACACAACACCGTGACTTCTGTCAGGGAGGCTGGAGTGGGTAATAACACCACCGTGACTACTGTCAGGAGGATGGAGTGGAATAACACCACCGTGACTACTGTCATGGGAGGCTGGAGTGGGAAATATCACCACCCGTGACTACTGTCAGGGAGGCTGGAGTGGGAATAACACCCCGTGAATACTGTCAGGGAGGGATGGCTGTGGGAATAACACCACTGTGGCTACTGTCAGGGAGGCCCTGGGTGTGGGAATTAAACCTTGTGGGCTACTGTCAGGGGGCTGGAGTGGGAATAAACATCCACTGAGGCTACTGTCAGGGAGGCTCGAATGGGAATAACACACTGTGACTACGGTCAGGGAGGCTTGGAGTGGGAAAAATTAACACCCACTGTGGATACTGTCAGGGAGGCTGGAGTTGGGAATAAACACCACGTGAACTTACTGTCAGGGGAGGCATGGAGTGGGTAATAACACACTGTGGCTACTGTCATGGGAGATGGGCAGTGGGATTTAAACCACTGTGGCTACTGTCAGGGAGGCTGGTGTGGGAGAATAACACCACTGTGGCTACTGTCAGGGAGGTGGAGTGGGAATAACACCACCGTGACTAATGTCAGGGAGGCTGGGAGATGGAGTGGAATAACCACCACTGTGGCTACTGTCAGGGAGGCGGGAGTGGGATATAAAACCACTGCTGGTACGTCAGGGAGGCTCGAGTGGGGAATAACATCCACCGTGACTACTGTCAGGGAGGGCTTGGAGTGGGTAATAACACCACTGTGGTACTGGGCAGGGGGC
The DNA here is from genome assembly GCF_026875155.1 of Cherax quadricarinatus. NCBI lineage: Eukaryota > Metazoa > Arthropoda > Malacostraca > Decapoda > Parastacidae > Cherax > Cherax quadricarinatus. The sequence continues at coordinate 18,528,506 of NC_069498.1, forward strand.
TGGAGTGGGAATGAAATAACCACCACTGTGGATACTGTCAGGGAGGTTGGAGTTGGAATAACACACTGTCGGCTATGTCTGGGAGGTGGGAGTGGGAATAACACCACTGTGGCTTACTGTCAGGGAGGCTGGTAGCTGTGGGAATACATACACCACTGTGGCCTACTGTCAGGGAGGATGGGAGGGGGAATATCACCACTGTGGCTACTGTCAGGGAGGCTGGCAGTGGGAATATCACCTACTGTGCTACTGTATGGGAGGTGGAGTGGGATTAACACCACTGTGGTACTGGTAAGGGAGGCTGGAGTGGGAATATACACCACTGTGGCTCATGTCAGGGAGGATGGTGTGGGGAAGAACTCCACTGGTGGCTCTGTCAGGAGGCTGGCGTGGGAATAAATCCACTGTCGGCTATGTCAGGGAGGGGATGGAGTGGTAATTAACACCATGGGGCTACTGTCAGGGAGGCTGGAGTGGGAATACACCACTGTGGCTAATGTCTGGAGGCGGGGAGTGGGGGATAAACACACTGTGGCTACTGTCTAGGGTTGATGGAGTGGGAAATATTAACCACCACTGTGGCTACTATCAGGAGGCTGGAGTGGGATAAAAACACTGTGGCTACTGTCAGGGGGCTGGTGTGGGGAAAACACCACCCGTGACTATTGCTCGGAGGCTGCGAGTGGTAATTGGAATAACACCACTTGTGGCTACTGTCAGGGAGGCGGAGTAGGGTCATAACACCACCGTGGAACTACTGTCTGAGTAGGCTGTGGGTGGGAATAACACCACGGTGACTACTGTCAGGGAGGATGGAAGTGGGGAATAAACAACACGGTGACTACTGTCAGGGAGGCTGGAGTGGGGAATAACACCCACCGAGGTTTATGTCAGGGAGGCTGGAGTGGAATAACACCACCCGTGGTTACTGTCCAGGGAGAGTTGGAGTGGGAATAACACACCGTGGTTCTGTAATGAGGAGGTTTGGAGTGGGGAATACACCTCGTAGGGTTACTGTCAGGGTGGCTGAGTTGGAGTGAGAATAACACCCACCCGTGTTACTGTAAGGGAGGTTGGAATGAGGAATAACACCACCGTGGTTACTGTCAGGGAGGTGTTTGGAGTGGGAAAATAACTACCACAGTGGTATACTGTCTGGGAGGTTGGAGTCCGTTGAGAAATAACACCACGTGGTTACGCTCAGGGAGGTTGGGTGGGAATCAACACCACCGTGGTTACTGTCAGGGAGGGTTGGAGGGGAATAACAACCACCGTGGTTCACTGTCAGGGAGGTTGGAGTGGGGTAATAACACCACGTGGTTACTGTACAGGGAGGTTGGAGTGGGAATAAACACCCAACCGTGGTTACTGTCAAGGGAGGTTGGAGTTGGGAATAACTACACCGTGGTTACTGTCGGAGGTTGGTACGTGGGGAATAACTCCACCGTAGGTTACTGTCCAGGGAGGGTTGGAGTGGGAATAACTCCACGTGGTGGTTCTGTTCAGGGAGTTGGACAGTGGAATAACACCACCGTGGTTACTGTAGGGAGGGTGGAGTGGGATATAACACCACGTGGTTTACTGTCAGGGAGGTTGGTGGGGGAATAAAACCACCGTGGTTACTGTCAGGGTGGTTGGAGTGGGAATAAACACCTCGTGGTTACTGTATGGGAGGTTGGAGTGAGGAAATAACACCACCGCTGGTTAATGATCTAGGAGGTTGTGTGGGAATAAACACCACGTGGTTACTGTCCAGGGAGGGCTGGACAGTGGGAATAAAACCACCATGGTTTCTGTCAGGGAGGTTGGGACGCAGGTGGGGAATACACCACCATGGTTACTGTCAGGGAGGTGGAGTGGGAATTAACACCACCGTGGTTACTGTCAGGGAGGCTGGAAGTGGGCTAAACACCATCCGTTGGTTTACTGTCAGGGAGGATGGGAGTCGGGTTTAATAACACCACCGTGGTTTCTGTATGGGAGGATGGAGTGGGATAACACCCACAGTGGTTACTGTCAGGAGGCTGGGCCAGGAAGTGGGAAATAACTCACCGTGGTTACCGTCGGGAGGCTGGGGCTGGAGTGGGAGGAATAAACACCACCGTGGTTACTGTCAGGGAGGGCCTGGATGGAGTGGGAATAACTCCACCGTGGTTACTGTCGGGAGGATGGCGGAGTGGGAATTAACACACTCAGTGACTACGGTCAGGCAGGATTGGAGTGGGAATAACACCACGTGGTTACTGTCAGGGAGGCTGGAGTGGGAATAACACCACCGTGGTTACTGTCAGGGAGGCTGGAGTGGGAATAACACCACCGTGGTTACTGTCAGGGAGGCTGGAGTGGGAATAACACCACCGTGACTACTGTATCTATATAACTTGCTGTAGTTTGGAATTATAATGTAGTTTAAATGTAGCGAAGGGAATGTTTCTTGGTATATATTAAGTTAGCTACATAATTCAATTAACTGACAATATTTTAGTCGCGACTGTAAAATTTTAGAGAGGCTAATTCTTATTTTTATTTATTTTTTGCTAAAGTTGTTTTCTAAAAACATTAACATTCAGCTGGGGTATGATGACACAACATTTAGAACAAGTGTTTTAGTGGAGCTACGTTTTGTTAGGAATTAAGTTCATTAGACTCAATAATAGACTGGTTGGAGTAAATTATGTGTGAACAGTTTACTTGCTGCTATGACCACTCTACAGGAATTTTCGTCTCTCTTTATTATTATTTTTGCAGTTGATTTCACGATTTTTAGGACTTCTACAAAAATGGACCCAATCTGTCAATAGCTTTAACTCCTCTCACCAGGTCCAAACTACACTCACCAGGTCCAATCCTACACTCTCACCAGGACCGAGACTTCACTCTCACAGGAACACGCTACCTCTCACCAGGACCTAACTACAACCTCTCACCAGGACCAAACTACACTCTCACCAGGACCAGACTACACTCTCACCAGGACCTAACTACACTCTCTCCAGGGACCAGACTACTACTCTCAACAGGACCAATATACACTCTCACCAGGACCAAACTACACTCTCACTGGAACAGACTATACTCTCCTCCAGGACCGACTAAACTCTCACAAGGACAAACTACACTCTCACCAGGACAGGACTACACTTCACCAGGCAACCAGATACACTCTCACCTAGGACAGACTACACTCTCACCAGGTCCCAGTCTTACCACTCTCACCTGGACAAGACTTCACACTCTCACCAGGACCAAACTACACTATCACCAGGGGACCAATCTACACTCTCACCCGGACCAGATACACTCTCACACCAGGACCAGAATACACTCTCACCAGACCAGACTGACACTCATCACCAGGAAAAGACTTACACTCTCACCAGGAACCAGCACTTACACTCTCACACAAGGACCAGACTACACTTCCTCACCTGGACCATGGACTACACTCTCACCAGGACCAGACTACATCTCACAAGGACCAGAACTACACTCTCACACAGGACCAGACTACACTTCACAGGACCCAAACTACACTCTCAACAGGGACCAGACTACACTCTCACCCAGGACCAGACTAACTCTCACCAGGACCAGGACTCACTCTCACCAGGACCAGACTACCAACTCTCAACAGGACCCAAAACTACACTCTCACCAGGACCAGGAATACACTCTCACCAGGACCAGACTACACTCTCACCAGGACCAACTACACTCTCCACCCGGAACCAGGACTTACACCTAAACAGGACCAGACTACACTATCACCAGGACCAGATACACTCTCACCAGGACCAGACTACCTATCACAGGACCAGATACACTCATCACCAGGACCAAACTACACTCTCACCTAGGGACCAGACTACACTCTCACCAGGACAGACTATCATATCACCAGGACAGACACAATCTCACAAGGATCCAGAAACCTACACTCTCACCAGGACCAGACTACACTCTCACCAGGACCAGACTACACTCTCACCAGGACCAGACTACACTCTCACCAGGACCAGACTACACTCTCACCAGGACCAGACTACACTCTCACCAGGTCCAGATTGTAGTCTGGACCTGGTGAGAGTCTTATAATTTCCATGTGTGGTTACTCATGAGTCCTTCATAACTTCCTTGTGTGGTTACTCATGAGTCCTTCATAACTTCCTTGTGTGGTTACTCATGAGTCCTTCATAACTTCCTTGTGTGGATACTCAGAGTCCATCATAACTTCCTTGTGTGTTACTCTCATGGAGTTCCTTCATATTTCCTTGTGTGGTTACTCATGAGTAATTCATAAACTTCCTCTGTGTGGTTACTCGTGTGTCTTTAACTTACATTGTTGTCGGTTACTCATGAGTCCTTCTTACATTTCATTGTGTGGTTACTCCATGGGTCTTCATAACCCCCTTCTCCTTGTGTAGTTAATCGTGACCCTCATATCTTCCTTGTGTGGTTATAATGGTCTTTCATAACTTTCATTGTGGTGGTTTACTCGTGAGTCACTCATACTTCCTTGTCTGTGGTTACTCATGAGCCTTCATAAACTTCCTTGTGTGGGTACTCATGGTCCTTCATAACTTCCTTGTGTGGTTACTCGTGAGTCCCTCATAATTCCTTGTGTGGTTACTCATGGCCCTTTAAAAATTCCTTGGGGGTTTACCATGGGTCCCTAATAACTTCTTGTGTGGTTATCATGAGCCCTTCTAATTTCCTTTGGTGGTTACGGAGCCCCTCATAACTTCTTGTGTGGGTTTATCATGAGTCCTTTCTTAATTCCTTGGGGTGTTCATGGTCCTCATAAAACTTTTCACGGGAATGGGGGAACTGAAGCGTGTGATTCATGGTACTACGGTGAAGAGGGGAAAACTGAAGGTGTAGATTCACGGGTCCTACGGTAAAGATGGAACTGAAGGTGTGATTCACTGGAAACTACGGGGAAGAGTGGAATTTTAAGGGTGTTGATTTCACTGGTACCCTACGGGAAGAGTGGACTGAAGGTGTAGTTTCATGGTCCCTACGGTAAAGGTGGAACTGAAGCGTGTAGATTCACTGGTACCTAAGGTGAAGAGTGGAACTGAAGGTGTTGATTACGGGTTTCCTAGGGGTTGAAGGGGGAACAAAGGGTAGTTTCACTGGTTTTACGGTGAAGGGGGAAACTGAATGTGGGGGATTCACTGGTACTACGGTAAAGGGGGAAAACTGAAGCTGTAGATTATGGTACTCGGTGAAAGTAACAAAATTTTGGTACCAAAAGGTACGGGGGAAAAGTGTAACAAAACTTTAATTCACGGGAACAAAGGTAAAGTAAACGAACTGTAACACTGGTACGGGGGAAATAAAACTAATTTTTAAACATGGTACACGGAAAAGTGTAAAACAAAAAGGCTTAGAACTGGTAAACAGAATCAAAAGGGAACACACAAGTAACACAGAACAATACAGTAAACAAAGTAACACGAAACATCAGTAAAACACAAAAGTAACACAGAAAAATACGTAACCAAAGAAACACAGAAAATACAGTAACACACAAGAAACCAGAACAATACATAAACCAAGAAAACCAGAACAATACAGAAACACTAAGTACCGTAAATTATACAATAACAATTCAGAGAGTGGGAACAACTGAAAATAGAAAACGCTGCTAGAACTTAATTAAAAAAAAGAGCAGCCAGCAAAATTATGGGACAGCCCGCTGAATTACTTTGTCAAGACGTAAAACTAGGAGTTTGAAGATTTTTTTTCGTTCTGGAGTTGTGGTGTGTTGTGTGTGTGTGGTGTGTGTGTGTGTGTGGGGTGTTTGGGGTTTTGTGTGTGTGTGTGGTGTGTTTTACCCATTTTTTGGTTTTCAGGGGTCAGTTAGTCCTGGCCCCCCCTCTTTACCCGGTTGCTACTGGGCCCCCTTCTCCCCGCTCCCTGAGTTTTATCAAACCCCGTTTTAAAATTTTGGGGTTTTCCCGCCCCCACTACGTCATTTTCTAGGCTATTTCACTGCCTTACAAATCTTTACTGAAGAAATACTTCCTAATATCTCTCTGACTATTTGTGTTTTAATTCCAAATTTTGGGGGGGTCTTGTTTCTGTGCCCCCCTGGAACTCCTGTCTTTGTCCCCCTTGTTATTCCAGAGTATTTTATATGTGTTTCATGTTTTCCCCGACCTCCTGCCTCCCGGGGTCCCCTTTTTTTTTGGGGGGTTTTGTGTTGTGTGGGTTTTTTGTGTGTTTGTTTGGGGGTCTGTTGGGTTTGTTATCACTTAGTGGTGGTTGCAGAGGTCGATCATAGTCCCGGTTCCGCCCCTTCACAGGCCGCTACTGGGGCACTCTCCCTGCCCATGAGCTTTATCATCCTCTGCTTAAGTAGAATGATCCTGCCCCCACTACGTCATTCCCCAAACTTTCCAAAATTTCCCGCTCTGTGACTGAAGAAATATTTAAAAACCCGTGATTCATTTAGTCTTCAATGCCAACTGTGTCCCCTTTTTCCCGTGAACCATTTGGAACATTCTGTCTCTGTCAACCTTGTAAAATTTCCCCTTTGGTATTTTATATGCAGTTTATGTCCCCTTAAACTATTGTCCTCCCCTGTATCGGTCGATTTCCCCTTAAACCCCTTCCTCGTGTCCTTAGCTCTGGGATAATCTTTTTGCAAACCTTTGCCTTTCTCTGTTTTTTAGTGCTTGGTGGTGTGGGTTCCAAAAAATTTTGAGCATACTCCAATATGGACCCAATGTACAGGTGTAAGGATCCCGAAACGATTCCCTTTTTAATTGGCGGAAAAGTTTTTTGAGGTTTGCTGGCGCCCATTGCTGCGTACTTTTTTTTGGTCGTTCAAAGATGGCCCGGTGTTAACTCACCCCAAAATCTTTTCCCTTGAGTGATGTTTTAGTTTGGGCCCCCAGATTGTGCTCCGTCTGCGGTCTTCTTTGCCCTCCCCAAACTTCGTGACTTTGCACTTGGTGGGTTTTTAACTCCGGAGCCATTGTGGACTAGGCCTGCAGCCCGTCCCGATTCCATTTTAGCGTTTCCCGGTCCCCGTCCCAAATTTATTCTTTATAAAAGCACATAGTTGAAACAGGGACACCCTTTGGAGTCTATTCCTTCCGTCAGTGTTTACAATAATTAAAAAAAAGCCCGTCTTGGACTGACCCCCGTGGAACCCCCCCTCGTACAGGGCCCATTTGAACCTCGCCAGTACCTTACTCACTGCTGTCTTCCCTTTAAAAAATTTTTCCCAGATCCATTGTAGTGCCTTCCCTGTTATCCCTGCTGGTCCTCCAGTTTTTGCCCCAATCTCTTGTGTGGAACTTGTCAAACGCCTTGCAGTCAAGAAAATGCAATCCACCCACCCTTCTCTCTTTGTCTTACTGCTGTCACCATGTCATAGAACTCCAGTAGGTTTGTGACACAGGATTTCCCGTCCTGAAACCTGTTGGCTGCTGTTGATGAGATCGTTCCTTTCTAGGTGTTCCACCACTTTCTCCCGATAATCTTCTCCATGATTTTGCATACTATACATGTCAGTGACACTGGTCTGTAGTTTAATGCTTCATGTCTGTCTCCTTTTTTAAAGTTGGGACTACTTTGCTGTCTTCCATGCCTCAGGCAATTCCCTGTTTCGATAGATGTATTGAAAATTGTTGTTAGGGGTACACATAGCGCCTCTGCTCCCTCTCTCAATACCCATGGGGAGATGTTATCTGGCCCATTGCCTTTTAGGTATCTAGCTCACTCAGAAGCCTCTTCACTTCTTCCTCGGTTGTGTGCACTGTGTCCAGCACTTGGTGGTGTGCCCAACATCTCCGTCTTTCTGGAGTCCCTTCTGTCTCCTCTGTGAAAACTTCTTTGAATCTCTTGTTGAGTTCTTCACATACTTTCACGGTCATTCTTGTTGTCTCTCTCCTTCTTTCCCTTTGCCGATTACCCGGGCCTTGACTGTTGTTTTTTTTTTTCCTGATGGGCGTACAAAAGTTTTGGGTCAGATCTGGCTTTTCCTGCTATTCATTTTCATATTGTCTTTGGGCCTCCCTTCTTTCGGATATTCGTTTTGGCTCTACGCTGTTTCCTTATTCTCCTGGGTCCTTTGCCTTCTATATTTTTTCCCTTCCCTAGCACACTTGGTTTTTGCCTCCCTGCACCTTTGGGTAAACCATGGGTAGTTCCTCATTCCTGTGTAGTCCCTTTCTTGTTTTTGGGCTTCATTCGTCCTGGCTTCCTGCTTTCCCTCCATTGTGCTCTTACTGTGTTTTCAAAAGCTTAAAACCACATGGCACTGGCCCCAAGGGGGTCTTTCTTTGTGTTTGTCCTCGATATCTGCATACTCAAGGTAAAAATACTAAGCCACCCTTGTGGTTCATCCTCTCCTCTCTCTTTTGTGTTCCCTTACGTGTGGGGACATGAAGTTTTCAGTACCACCTCCTATCTTAGTCCTGTTTCTTGGCCCCCTGTGGGTCCAAATTTCCCAAAGTTCCTTGTGGTTAAAGTACCCCTGTAGGGCTTTTTTTTTCCCTGATGATGAGCTTTCTGGCCACTCTAGCCAGGTGTGTCAACCATGTTATTGCTCTCGTCGTATCTTGCCTTGGCCCCCTGCTGTTTGTGGTGGGTTTCATCCTGCTATTACCCCCTTGGGTCCCCGGGGAAATGTTCCCGCTATGTAAACTTTCTTTTCCGCGTCTCCTCTTCCAGCTATCAAAATTCAGCGATTTTTGATCAGCAAAGCCCTCCTCCACCCCCCCCGTTCCCTCGTCTTTCCTCAGGATTTGGTATCCCCTTGAAAGATGGCATCTGTTTCATACCCCGTAAGCTTTGGGTTTTTGTGGAAATATGATGTCGGTGATGTTCTTTGACTCTTTCATGCCACTCCTCCCACTTTTTGTTATTAAAACAGCGTTTGTGTACCTTCCCTTTAGTTTCCTTTCCAACATGTGGTTTGGGGGGGCCCCCGTGGGGTGGGAGACCCGGTGGCTCTGTGGGGTTCTATAGTCGGTTTGGGTGGGGCTGTGGGATGGATTTCAGTGTGTGTTGGGATGGTGGATAGGTTGTATGGTTTGAGAAAGTTGGTGTTGCTTGCCTTGTGTTCTGTTTTGCTCTGATGCCCCTGCTGGTTTCCCTCTTTTCTCTTTTTCCCAGTCCTTTCGCTTTTTTTCCTCTCCCCCGCTGCTGTCGTTCTGATTTTGTTTTTCTTGTCTGGAACACCCTCTTGTACTCTTCCGAGTATTTCAAAGTGGTTTCTTTGGAGGATCCTGTTCCGCACTGTTTCCCTCCTGAGAATCGTTGATTGGTTGGTTTTTCCCCTTCGAGTAACCCCCTATTCTCTGAAAATTTACAATCTGCCCTCTTTTACCTTTTCCGTGATGATTTTTCAATCTCCTTTCTTTCTTCCTGTCCCTTTCAGTGGTGCCCTTTCCCTTCTCTCCTGAAGCCCTGGAAAAAAAACTGATTTTGCCCTTTCCCCTCCCTTGCCTCCCCTCTGGACTTGGACCCTGCCTGTATGTGGTCAGTTTCCCCTTGTTTTTTCCGTGGTCTTGATAGCCTGGTTTTGCCTCAGCATTCGCCCCTATCACCCTCTCCATCTGAACCCATGTTCTTCCTTTCACTCCTTGGTCCTCCTTGGCAGTGATATGACCTTAGCATAATTCAAAATTTCCTTCCTTCCTGTTCGGCCTCGCAGCTTCATATGCTGTGTCTTCTCTGGTCACTGCCCCTGTAACTCGCTTCAGCCTATTTATCTCAACTTCTAGGACCCTTTCTTGGCTACTGCAGTTTCGACTTGTGCCCCCCAATTCTTTGTCTCCTTCTCCAACCTCTTTTCCAATTTCACAGAGAGCTCTTTCTCCATTTTTTCAGAAAGCTCTCCTAATTTCTCTCCCACTCTTGTTCCATCCTTTTCCACTGCTCCTCCATCCACTCCCCCCTACCGAACCTTCTCATCTGATCCTTGGTTCCTGCGAGTCCCACCATTTTTTTTTTTTTTTTTTTTTTTTTTTTTTTTTTGTGGGGAGGAGAGAGAGAGAAGCGAAAAGGTAGAAGGGAAAGGGGAGAGGGGGGAAAAAGTGAGAGGGAAAGGGGAAGGGGAGAGTGTGAGAGGGGGGAAAGAGAGAGAAGGGAAGGAAGGAGAGGGGGAGTGAGAAGGGAAAAATGGAGAAGGATGGAGAGAGAGAGAGAAACGAGAGAGAGAGTGAGAGAGAGAGAGAGAGAGAAAAGAGGAGAGAGAGAGAGAGAGAAGGGGGGGAGAGAGAGAGAAGGGGAGAGGGGAGAGAGGAGAGGAGAGGAAGAAGGTAGAAAAGGGGGGAGATAGGAGAAAGGAAAGGGGAAGAGGTGAGGGGAGGGGAGAGAGGGGGAGAGAGAGTGGGGGGGAAGGGTAGGAGAGGGGGAGAGTTAGAAGGGGGGGAAGGGGAAGAGAGAGGGGGTAAGAGAGAGAGGGGGGAAAAGAGGGGGAGAGGGAGAGAGAGGGAGAGGGGAGGGAGAGTGAGAGAGAGAGGGGGGGAGAGATGAAGGGAAGAGTAGGAGAGGGGGAGAGTTAGAAGGGAAAATGGGGAAAGAGGGAGAGAGAGAGAGAGAAGAGCAAGAGGAGAGAGAGGAGAGAGAGAGAGAGAAGGGGAGAGAGAGAGAGAGAAGGAGAGAGAGAGGGAGAGGAGAGAGAAGGAGAGAGAGAGAGGGAGAGAGGGAGAGAGGAGAGAAAGGAGGCAAAGAGGGAGAGGGAGGGCAGAGAGGGGGAAGGGGAAAGAGGGGGAGATGGAAGAGCGAGAGGGGGGGAGAGGTAGGGGTAGAGGGAGGGAGGAGGGAAAAGAGATGGGAAAGGGAGAGGGAGAGTAATAAGATGAGAGGGGGAGAGATTTAGAGGGGGGAGGGGTTAGAGGTAGAGATGTTAGAGGGAGGATGGGGGAGGGAAAAAAAGGAGAGAGAGGATAGGTAGAGAGTGATAGGGTAAGGAGAATATAGGTAAAGAGTGAGAAAGGTAGAGATAGGTCTCTTTCTTAGGATAGGTGAGGGGGGAGAGAGGGAAGGTTTCAGGTGGTCAGTTCCAGGACGGTGTGATCTGTGTATGTGTGTGTTTGCGTGTGACTACAGCTTACAGTGCTTTGTTCCTGTGTGTGTGGGGTGTGTGTGTGTGTGTGTGTGTGTGGGATGTGTGTGTATGTGTTGTGTGTGTGTGTGTTGTGTGTATTTTGTTGTTGTTATGTTGTGTGTGTGTGTGTATGGTTGGTGGTGTGTGTATGTGTGTGTGTGTTGTACGTGGTTGTGTGTGTTGGGGTGTGTGTGTGTGTGTGTGTGGTGTGTTGTATGTTTTGTTGTGTGTTGTGTGTATGTGGTGTTTATTGTTTGTGTACTCACCCAGTTGTTCACCTAGTTGAGTTTTCGGGGCGATCCGAGCTCCTGGCCCCGCTCTTCACTGATCGCTACTGGTCACTCTCCCCCGAGCCGTGAGCTTTATCATCCTCTGCTTTAAAACTATGTATGGATTTCCCGCCTCCACTACATCGTTCCCAAATATTCCACTTACTGACTACTTGTGGTGAAGAAAATATTCCAAACACCCCTTTGGGATTATTTGTTCTTCACTTCCAAACGTGTCCAATTTAAAAATCCTGTTTTGTCCCCTTGTCAATTCTCTCATTTTTTTGATGTGTTATCATGTCCCCCCTATTCCCCTGTCCCCCAGTGTGTCAGGTTAAATTTCCCCCTTACCTCTCCTGTTGGACATACCTCTTGCTTGGGTTGTTCCTTGTTGAAAAACCTTTCCTTTTTAGTTTTCTTCACGTGCTTGGTAGGTGTGGGTTTCCCAAACGGGTGCCGCTTTCCCCCAATGGGCCTAACGTACCGGTGTACGGGTCCTGAATGATCCCTTTTAAGATGTCGGAAGCTGTTTGAGGTTTGTAGGCGCCCATATGTGCAGCTTTATTTGGTTGATGTGGTTCAGGAGAGTGCCTGGTGTTATATCACCCAAGATCTTTTTCCTTGAGTGAGGTTTGTAGTCTCTGACCCCCTAGACTGTACTCCGTCTGCGGCCTTCTTTGCCCTTCCCCAATCTTCATGACTTTGCACTTGGTGGGATTGAACTCCAGGAGCCAATTGCTGGACCAGGTCTGCAGCCTGTCCAGATCCCTTTGTAGTTCTGCCTGGTCTTCGATCGAGCGAATTCTTCTCATCAACTTCACGTCATCTGCAAACAGGGACACCTCAGAGTCTATTCCTTCCATCATGTCGTTCACAAATACCAGAAACAGCACTGGTCCTAGGACTGACCCCTGCGGGACCCCGCTGGTCACAGGTGCCCACTCTGACACCTCGCCACGTACATGACTCGCTGCTGTCTTCCTGACAAGTATTCCCTGATCCATTGTAGTGCCTTCCCTGTTATCCCTGCTTGGTCCTCCAGGTTTTGCACCAATCTCTTGTGTGGAACTGTGTCAAACGCCTTCTTGCAGTCCAAGAAAATGCAATCCACCCACCCCTCTCTCTCCCTCTCTCTCTCTTGTCTTACTGCTGTCACCATGTCATAGAACTCCAGTAGGTTTGTGACACAGGATTTCCCGTCCCTGAAACCATGTTGGCTGCTGTTGATGAGATCATTCCTTTCTAGGTGTTCCACCACTCTTCTGATAATCTTCTCCATGATTTTGCATACTATACATGTCAGTGACACTGGTCTGTAGTTTAATGCTTCATGTCTGTCTCCTTTTTTAAGATTGGGACTACATTTGCTGTCTTCCATGCCTCAGGCAATCTCCCTGTTTCGATAGATGTATTGAATATTGTTGTTAGGGGTACACATAGCGCCTCTGCTCCCTCTCTCAATACCCATGGGGAGATGTTATCTGGCCCCATTGCCTTTGAGGTATCTAGCTCACTCAGAAGCCTCTTCACTTCTTCCTCGGTTGTGTGCACTGTGTCCAGCACTTGGTGGTGTGCCCCACCTCTCCGTCTTTCTGGAGTCCTTCTGTCCCCTTTGGAAACCCTTTTTCTTTAAATCCTTGTTGAGTTTTCACATATTTCCAGGTCATTTTTTTTTTTCTCTCCTTTTCCCTTCCTTCCCTATTACCTGGTCTTGACTGTGTTTTCCCCCCCCCCTGATGTGGCTGACAACAGTTTCGGGCCAGATTTGGCTTTCGCTGCTATGTCATTTTCAATTGTTTTGGGGCCCCCTTTTTTATTGTGCATTTTCGTTTTGGCTCAAAGTTTCCTTATTTGGGCCTTTCCCTTCTATTTTCTTCCTTTCCCCTACC
>NW_026464215.1:0-39095 GCF_026875155.1 Cherax quadricarinatus
CGCCGTTTTGTACGCCCTCACTCTTGCCTCTCTGCGGGAAGAGATGAGCTAACGCCGGTGCACCGTAGTAAATGAGCGAGCGTATAGCTTGTATAAAATACAAGCGAAGTACATCTTTGCTTGCCCCTGCACGGTGCCTCGTCATGGCCTCTCATGGCGTTGAGTCTGAGTAGAGCACGTGACCTGACATACTGGGCCCTTGTTTCTGAAAGGTCAGCTTTTTATCAATGTAGATTCCCAAGTACAGGTAGGAGCCTTGTCCATCAAGTTCTATATCCTGAATAACGTAATCTATTCACAGGATCGGGTCCCTTAAAACATCATTGCAAGAGATTTCTCGGCCGAGATCTTGAGGCCTAGTTCCTTGCAAGACTGGTAATTAGGTCCAAAGCTCTTTTGAGCCTGTCGTTTCTAAATTGCCTTTCCCATTCACTACGAGTGCAAGATCATCAGCATAGCTGAGGAGCTGTGTACCACTATGAAAGGGAAGGCTCACAAGTTCCTGCTAAGGATGTTAAACAGGGTAGGACTGAGCCCCACCCCTTGTGGGCTACCGTTTTCCAGGGATTTAAAGGAAGAGTAGTGCCCCTGAAAGCGACACAGGCCTGCCTGCCCCTAAGGTAGGACTCTATCCAGGCCAGGAGGCGTCCTTTGATTCCCTTCCGAGCTAGTATTGCCAGAATTGCTGTGGGGCTGGCTAGCTCAAATGCCTTTTAAAGGCGGGGTAGACGACAATACTAGGTTTTTTGTTACTGTCAGCAATCTGGCTAGTAGAGTGGTTATGCACTCTGCTGTCCCACTCCTTTGTGAAGCCAAATATGTGATGAGAAGGGTCCAATTTTTTCCATAGGAGGGGGTTTTTAACACCATCCTCTCAGCAGTTTTGGGCTAAGCAGCTGGTCAGCATATGGGTTTCTCATACTGCCTGGGTCCGGGGCTTTGGAATTGGTACGATGGTAGCTTTCTTCCAAGCTGCTGGGAGTGCCCTTTGGCCCCTCCACGACTTGTTAATGACGCTAGTATGGCCTCCCACCCAACTCTTCCCAGCCCCGTGCAATCATGGAGTATGTAACACCATCGATGCCCGGGGCATGTCACCTGTGTTCTTAATGGCACGTCGGAGTTCCAAGTCCGGAGGTCTTCATCAGTCACATCTTCCGACTCCAAATGCAGCTTGTATCGTTAGCTGGCGCTGTGGCAGAAGATCCGTCTGTATATTTTCCCGGGTGTCCTGTGGGAGCTGAGGGATGCTCCCCTGGAAGTGAAAAGCTCCACTAGTTTCTCAGCTTCCGGGATGGGTTCGGGTGTGCTGTGGCCTCGGCTTGTCTTGCCATTGCTAGTTTGAGCTTGCCCCATATCTCTTTTGGGGGTGTGGGGGCCGAAAGTTGAGCACCACTCCAGCCATTTCTCAGTTTTTACTCTGAGAGAGAGACTGCGGGGATGCAGCACAATGGTTCTCAGAGTATTTTTCCCGTTCTCTGCCCTAGGGTTACGCCCGGGATAGCTTCCTAAAAAAGTTGATGCGGTGGTTCTGCTCCGCACCTTCGTCGTTGTAGAACCACCCGGTCTCTTTTGTGAGTGCGTCCCTGCGACCTTCTTGGAATGCGCCACTCTGCTGCCTGGATGAGAACAGTGATTAGCTCCTGTTCAGCCGTATCACAGTCTTCAATAGAGGAGTATGTGGGACCACCAGTCATGGAAGATAATCCTGAAACCACCTTCGTTGGCCCCTCTTTACGTCCCTTTAGGAGGCAAGCACAACTGGTGGAGGCCTGTTGAATGTTGAAAGTGGTGATCACTCGCAAGTTGCTCACTGGAACAAGGTGAGGATGAGTTCCCATGTGGCTCCTGCTGCGAGTGTGTCTGGACCCGAAGGTAAGGTCGAGGCAGGCGACCCAACAGGTGTGTGGGGGTCTCCATTGGTTTAGCAACGGTTACCTCTGGAATATCGTGTTAGGAGCATTGCTAATGTGTCTGCCAGCAGGCATTGGTTGCTAGTGAGAGTGCAAGCATTGGGTGATGTGCGTTGAAATCTCCACCCACATAAATACTCCTCAGTGCGTGCTAGTGCGAGGAGTCTGCAATATGTCGAGGGTGTGTCTTGGGTTCTTGTAGATGTATAGATGGGAATGGGGCCCAGGTAGTGGACAAAAGATGGCCTTTACCTCGACATCCTCCCCCAGTCCACAGGGTTGGCTATAACCTCGTGAGGTATTGTATTGGATACATTACAGCTGTGCCTCTGCCAGTAGTGAAACGGCCCGGGTCCGTGTGCCGAAAATACCAGCCAAAACCGGGGTAGTCTTGGCACATAGTCGGGACAGTCAGAGTTTCTTTGTGCAAGACCGATATCAACCGATCCGAATTACTGCCTCCAGCAAAGAGGTGCTGGTTGCCCTCAGGCCTGAATGTTCCACTGTAGGACCTTGAGGGTGTGATTTCGGTAACCGAGGTTATTCCTTCGATTGTTGTTTCTGTGAGCTGGGACTCGCAGTCCTGCCCGCTCTGAGAACCTGCAAATTCGTGGCATCCACTGTCTCCGCTTCGGTCAGAAAGCACACTCTCAGGAGCGTACTGACCATTCTGCCGGGAATGCGCTCTGTTGTTCCGGGGAGTTGATTGTGTTGCAATAAGATCTGTGAAACACCTTGATGAGTGCTACGAGATCTCCCTGGTCGAGGGCCCCTGCTTTGGAGTTGCGGTTCGAAAACAGTGGATATTATCTGGGTTGTTGTGGTCTGTAGGGATGCTGAGGGTGGATTTTCTATATTGTATTGCACCGTGGTCTGTTGCGGTATACCATGTTGGGTAGCCGGGGATCTGCTGGTGAAGGTAAGGAGTTGCCTGGGTTGTCGTGCTATGGCGGTGCGGGGGCTCGTTTAGTTGCCGCCTGCTGATCGCATTGACCAGATGCCACCCCTGATGACGCTCCTGTTCCCTCTTTTTTTCTGTTTCTTCGTTGAGGTAGGGGTTGCAGGAGGTTCTGCCTTGAACGCGCTGGTTGTGGCTTCTAGGGTTGAGAATTCCTGGGCAATGACTTGGGTTGGTGCTGTGAGAGATCTGCAGTATGGCAGGGTTCTCTGCACCCATCGTTGCTGAGTGTGATGATCCGTTAGTAGCTGTTGCGAGTTTTGGCCTCTTCCAGGACCTCTTGAATTCTGGCGTGCCTCTCGGGGGCCATCGAGATTCCAGGCATGGTGTTTCTGCTGCAGTTCGGGATTGTGGAGTGGGGGCGTTGCATTTTTCAGCTTGGCTGATGCATTCCTCGGGTAGGGTGGCTGTGGGCCTGCAGACACCGCAGATATTACTCTCTTCGGGACAGAGTGCACCCAGGTGTCCATAACGCTGTCACTTGAAACAGCGAACTGGTTCTGCTGGTGAAGGTCCTGACAATCGTTACCTGGCCAAAACCGAGGGTCAGCGGGGATGGCAGTGTGGTCCTACATGCTGATTGAGGGACCTGTGGGTGGGTTGCATTGCTGCCGTCTTTGCTTGAGACGTTGGAGCTGACACCACATGGGGTGAGTGCTACTGCCTCCGATGGGCATCATCAGCGGGTTATCGCATCACTACTCCCTTGGTGATCTTCTGCGAGAGTCCAGTTCCTCCAGGGTGAAATGGGTGCGAGCTGTCTCCATGACTCTCTTCAAGGTGGTAGACAATTTCCTTTGTGAGAGGATCACTATTGGTTCTCCACAAGCTTTGAACCATATCTTGAACTTAAGGTTGTGTCGTTGATTCCAGGTATTGAAACAACCCCATAGTGGGTTCTGTGGTCCCCGTAAAGACTTCACCTTAAATTTGCCAGGGCGGGTTGAGTGGTTTGCCTGCCTCCTTGGACGGATGGCGCTTTCTTCTTCTTGTCCACAGTGTTCCATCCTCTTGTTTTCTGGGCTGGGTGGGGTTGTTTATGTCCGACACCCTGTTTCTATTGTCGCTGGCTCATGGTTGGGGACTGTCCAGATCTTGCTGTACAATGTGAGCAGGGATTTCCTCTTCCTCTCGCAAACTTTCTTCGCGTAGAATTTCGCCCAATTTCCAAATCTGAGGTCCTCGTCGTGTTCAGGGAGCATCGTGACTTCTTTTCGCAGAAGCCATGTGCTATCTTGTGATAAGGTAGTGAAACTCCGTGAACTGAGTTGTGTCTATGGATGGTCGTATTACGTTGGTCTCAACCCATACGATTGTCCAGTGTACCCCCCCTTGGGGTGGGTGTTGGAAGGTAGGTACCGGGAGTTATTTATGTCATGTTAGCAATGTTGAGGGTAGGTGGGATGAATGCTGCAATCTGATGATCTACGGTTGGAGTTATAAGGTCTTGGGTAGCTTGGCGGCGGTATTGGACAAGGTGTGAGTAGACCTTCTGCAGTGTTCTATGGTTCTTTAAGGGGGATAGCGATTGAAGAATTGTTCTTGGCGAGTGTTTCAGCTATGTTATAGAAGCAGTGGTTTGGTTTGAAATTGTTGGTTATAGAGAGAAGCGATGATTCAGGATTCTGCGGTATGAGTGTTGTCTTCTGTGGCGATAACTACAGAACTCAAGACGTATCGCCACTGGAAGGAAAACACTCATTACAAGGCGTTAGCAAGAATCCTCCTGAAAAACGAGGGATACCCTGCCTTCCTTATCGTCTCCTGGGTGGGTAAGACTACACAAAGCACATTACAGAGAGTGAACACTGGAAACAAGCTGGGCCTCTTTCCAGTCTATATTTGTCCAACCTATTTTAGGTTACCCAAGTTATTGCTTTTATATCCTTTTACTCATGTACGAATTAATTGCTCAACCAATTGTTTTATTTTGTCACTACCACTACTACTATTACTACTATACTACTACTACCTACTACTACTACTACGTTCCACTACCACTAGTGTGAACATCGAAATGGTACCTCACTAGTACTGCACCTCACTCTGAGCCTTTATATACCCTCTGTGTCCGTGTATTGTTTGTAATGGCTTGATAAAGCTCCTGGAGAGCGAACGTTGCCACAATAAATGTACATTAGTTGCAAATTGTGTCCTTGTACTTTACATATTGTCGGTAATTCTACCAACTTTATTACAACTTGGTCAGTGCAACTTGAGTACAATTTCGTGAGTACAACTTCTTGAATACAGCTTGCTGAATACAAGTGAGTACAATTTGGTAAGTACAACCTGGTGAATATAAATCGGTGAGTACAAGCGAAATAAATGCAAAAGAATTTTTTTTTAACAAAAATATGCATAATGTGGAGTTTTTTATTAATTTCGTTCGCCCCCACACATTGGACTTTATTCAAGTCACAAACAATCTGTTTTGGCCAGCGTGATGAGTTGAGCTAGAGAAATATATCCTACAATTCAAAATTTTAAACGGACTCGATAAATTTAGTCACCTAACTGAGGTAAATATAAATGCATGTGTTTACGGTGAGTAAGATCAGCTAATTCACCGCCCAGTGTTAAACGTCATGTATATGTGTCCACAACATATTACTCATCAAATTTAATGGGACACTACATGTCGGTTTGTGAGCTTGTAAAGTAGTATGCTAGAAGAAAAGCTCAAAACAAATTGATTGTAATTGTATCTGATTGTTCTCAAGCCGACAGTGAAGTGTGGACGCTGCGAGACTCATTTATGAGGCATGGGATGCTGCCAGATGAGATGCGGCTAGATGTAACTAGATGCTGGGGTTGCGTCAGATGTAGCGACGATGCTACGAGAATTAATTAGATGTTGCCGATGCTTGTAAGAGGCGTTGATGTGCAATGTGAGCCAAAATCTTGCGAGTTGTGTGAGATTCGTCAGGTTGTAGCAAGTCGTGTGAGATTCATAATGTGTAGTAGTTGCACAAGAGCTGGTCACATGATACACTGAGTCCCAAGAGAGGCTGAGATTCCCATTGCGTCGCTCCGAACGTCATAATGTTAAATCGGCCTTGTCAGGATGATCAGCAAATACAAGATACAGATCGGACGCTGGTGATCCGATGTAAAGATATCCCATATATCGTATTCCATAACCCCGGGGTCCCACCCCAGTGCCTCTTACCGCATCCAGACTGGATTTACGCAGAGTTGCGGCGTTTTTAACTGGAATGCAGTTCAATATCGCACTGAAGATCTGAAGGGAATCAGCAGAGGCATTCAATACACCCTAAGTCGGAGGGGGGAGCAAAACTAAGAGTCAATTTCGCTTCAGTAAAAAAATGGCACAGATAAGATATTACAAGACCATAATCGAATGCAATGCCTTTCAAACAGACCTAAAAGATCAACAATAAAAGAGGATAAGAAAATTAGTTGTTTTAAGTGTATGTAAGGTTGTGTTGTACATAACTTACAAAGGGAGAGTCTCTCTGCGTGTCTCGCTCCAAGTTGTTGTTGGGCGATGCTACATTCGGTGGGTGTTTGACGGGGGTGGGCGTGGGGACATCGGTTCCGGCACTTTTATATTTCGGGCGTTGCACGCGGTTAATGTTGACTCTTTTAGGTCTGTTGGAAAGGCTTGAATTAGATTCTGGTCTTGTAATATCTTATCTTGCACCATTTTACTGAAGAGGAATTTTGAATATTTAGTTTCCTTAGGGTGGTTTGTGAAGGCTCTGCTGATTCCATTCAGTTCTTCAGTGCTGGTTATTGAAACTGCATATTCTCAGTTTACGCCGCACTCTGCGTAATTCTTGGATGCGGTTGTGTTTTAAGGGCACTGGGGACCACCCGGCGGTTATGGAATTTCGATATAGGGATTTCTTTTCGGTCAAGCAGCGTCGATCTGTATCTGGTATTTTGCTGATCTCCTGACAGCCGATTTGAACAGTATTGACGGGCGGATGCGGACCAATGGGATCTCAGCGCGGGGAGCAGTGTATCATTGCACAAGCTCTTGTGCAACTCCACTACACATTATGATTCGTCTCCAGGAACGTGCCTACACCGGACGAATCTCACACGCAAATGCAAGATTTGGCGCACATCTGCTAAAATTCATTACGCCTCTTACAGCTTCTGGCAAACATTCTAATAATTCTCGTAGCATCTGCACATCTGACGCAAGCCCCTGCAGCTAGGGTCAGGTTACAGCACTGCTGGCAGCTATCGCACGGCTGATAAGGAGTCGCGCCAGCGGCCTCACGTCACTGTCGACTGGAGATCAGCAGTGAGACATTACAAGCTAGTGGGGTGAGCTTGCGTCTAGCATACGATTACAAGCTCACAAACACGGACAGGTTGTGGTCTAGGACAAGGGAGGTGGTATATTAAAGTCATTAATTAGGTTGTGGACAGAGACATGACGGTGAAACGGGGCGGTTATGGCGGATAGCGGACTCTCCGGAATTCACTGGCTCTCAGCGGATAGGGATCTCGCTTGTTGGGATTGATAGTAGCCGAGTCCGGGGTGGATTGGTGGGATATGGGTGGATTTGCGCTCTAGGCCAGCTCACCTGCGCCCCCCCCAAAACAGAACAGACCCCTTGTTGTGACTTTGATAAAGTCCATTGTGTTGGGCGGGAGGGAGAAGAGGAAAACGAAATTAATAAAAAAAATCATTTTGCTTTATTTGTGTTTCTTTTGCATTTGTTAATTTCCGCCTTGTACTCCACCGATTTATATTCACCAGGTTGTACTTACCTAATGTGTACTCACTGGTAGTCAGCAGATGTTATTCTAAGAATGTTGTACTCATCGAATTGTACGGCAAGTCTGCACTGACCAAGTGGTAATAAAAGTATGGTAGAATTACGCACATTAGTATAAGTAAAGGACACAGTGCAATAACGTAATGTGACATTATGTGGCCAAAACGTTTCGCGCTCAGAGGCTTTATATGCCATTACAACACAAGCACGGACACAGAGGTATAGAATGGCTCAGAGTGTGAGGTTCTGGTCGAGTGGAGGGTCCTGTTCGAATGGGCACGTAGGGGTAGTGGGTTAGGAGGTGGAGGAGGTGGATGTATGGAGCTAGGAGAGGTGGAGAGTGAGGGTGGTGTGGGTTAAATAAAGGGTATAATCATATTCGGGCGCACTTAAAGGCCTCCACCATCCACACTCACAGCATCGAAGGTGAAGCGTATCTTGAGGGTTTTACTAGAGGGGAAAAGCCTATTTCGTGGGCATTCCTGTGTTAACTTACTGAGACGGTTGGACAACATAATTATAGACTGGAAGATGAGGCTGACCTTGTTGGCGCACGTGTCTCGTCTCGGCTAATGGTTTGTTGTTGTTCCCCGTGGTCCACGGGGTCGTATCAGGTGTGAGTCAGCGTCGTGGGGTGGGCAGGGGGGTCGGGGGGATGGAGGGAGGGCGCGGCGTTTGTCCGTGGGGTGGGTGGGGGCGGGAGTCGGCGGGCAGTGTTGCGCGGGAGGGGCGGGTGGGAGCGCATCCTGTTGTATTATAGCATTGTCCCGTTGTTGGAAGGGTTGACACATGCGCGCCGTCGAAGTGTACACTACTTTGGATACCTGCCTTTTATTACGGGAGGCGTGTTAAGTTGCGATCTCCCGCCCATTGTAGTTATCCACGGCTTCAACTCGCTGTCTGCCCACTTAACCAACATAGAATCACCGGCAGAAGGAAAAGGTCTACTCACTCGGGGCCAATACCCCCTGCCACCCCCCCAAGTACCCCAAGACTCTATAACCCTCCCAACGGTAGATCATCGATGCAGCATTCTCCACTGACGCAACATTCTGAACATGACTAGAAATACTCCCGTACCTTCCATCCCAAGGTACAATGGGACCATCGTATGGTTGAGACAATCGTTATTTCGACAATCCATTGGACTACATCAGTTCACGGAGTTCACTTCCTTTTCCACAAGATAGGTACAGGGCTTTCGCGAAAATATGCAAGAGGTCACGCTGCTCCATGCAGAACACGCACGTGGAGGACTCAGCTTTGGGGAAATGGGGGGCGAAATTCAGCGAAGTAAGTTGCGGAGGAAGAGGGAAGATCCTGCTCACATTGTAGCAGCTCTGACAGTCCAATCATGGAGCCAGCGACAAAGTAGAACAGGTGCCCGGAATAATACCCCACCCCCCGCGGTAAACCTCCAAGAGGGGTGGTGGAACAACAACTCTTCGTGGGACAAGAAGACAGAAGCGCATCCGTCCAAGGAGCGGCAGTAACCAGCTCAACGAACTGCAAATCATTTCAAGGTGATGTCTCGGGGATCCACACCATGACACCCGTCATATTGGTCCAGCACCTGGTCTGCTTTCATACCTGGAATCACTGACTACACACCTGCAAGTTCGACAGCTTGATGTTCCAACTTGCAGGGGGAAAGAATTCGCACATTATCTGACTCCCTTTCTTCAGAACATAGGGTATACTGTACCACCTTGATGAGAGCATTGGGAGACCAGATCGCTTACATTCCCCTTGGGCGAACTGGCCACTCTCGCGCTGAAGATTCAGTCCAGCAGCCGTGTAGTGATGCGATGTACTCCGTGATGATGCCCATCGAGCAGTAGCCAGCCTCACCCCCAGCTGTCGGTCCCCCCCGCCCCCCTCAGTCCCCCTACCTCAACGTCTCAACGGCACAAGACGGCAGGCAACCTGCACCAATCCCGACAGGTCCTCATTCCCGCCCATGTCAGGACCCAATGCCCCCTATCCCAGCTGGATCTCTCGGTTCTTGGGGGCACGGTCACCGATGTCCATGGACTCCTTCACAGCTATGTACCGTGTCGCGGCTTGTCATCAGCTGTTTCAGCTGTTGCATGGCCCACCTGGGTGCATTTCGCTGCCTCGAACCCCCCCCGAGACAGTCCAATCCTGCGGCTTCTGCGTCTGCCACGCCATCGGCCCCATCCTCCTACGAGGAAATGCCATCACCAAGCTCGACACAAATGCATCGTCCCCACTCACTTCCACAATGCCGAACTGAGTGCGAGAAATCACCTTGCCTTGGAATCCCCTCGACGCGCCCCCCCCGGCACGAGGCTCGCCCAGAATTCAAGGACGTTGGGCAAGACCGCCAAATAAACTCGGGCATACAGGCCTTACGACGGGTTCAGCTCTTCAGGCTACTACGATGGTGCAGCAGAATATATCGCCCTCGCCATACTGCACAGAATAATCTCCTCAGCAGCCCCCAACCAAGTCTTGCCCACGGCAATGTTCAACCCTAGAAGCCTCAACCAGGCGTCTTCCAAGGTCAGAGACACCTCCGCACCCATACCCTCAAGAAAGTAAACATGAAAAAAGAGGTAACAGGGAGGTCAACAGGGGCATCTGGTCCAATGCGATCAGCAGGCGGCCACTAAACGTGAGCCCCCAACCGGCCCATAGCACGACAACCCAGGCACGTCTTTCCTCACCAGCAGATCCCGGCTACCCAACCTGGTATACAGCAACAGCCCAAGGTGCATCCTACAATAAAGGAAATCAAAACCCTCAGCATCGTCACCCTACAGACCACAACAACCAGATAATATCTCAACTGTTTCGAACCCAACTCCCAAAGCAGGCCCTCACAGGGAGGATCTCGTGGCACTCATCAAGGTGTTCACAGATCATATTTGCAACACAATTCAACCTCAACGGAACGACAGAGCGCATTCCGGCAGATGGTCAGTACGCTCCTGAGAGTGTGCTTTCTGACCGAAGAGGCAGGACAGTGGTTGCCATGAATTTGCAGGTTCTCAGAGCGGGAGGACTCAGTCTCCAGTAGGAATACAACATCGTTGGAATAACCTCGGTACCTCATACACCCTCAAGGTCCTACATATAGTGGAACATTCAGGCCTGAGGGGCAAAACAGCACCTCTTGTGGAGGCGTAATTCGGGATCGGGTTGATATCGTCTTGCTACAAGAAACCTCTGACTGTCCCGACTATGTGCCCAAGACTACCCGGTTTTTGCTGGGGTATTTTCGGCCACGGACCGGGGCGTTCCACTGACAGAGCACAGCTGTATTTGATCCAATACAATACCTCACGAGGTTATAGCCAACCCTGTGGACTGTGGGGAGGATGTCGAGGTACAGGCATCCTTGTGCACATACATGGGGCGCCCATTACCATCTATAACATGCTAACAAGAACCCAAGACACACCCTCGACTTTTGCAGAGCCCTCCGCACTAGCACGCACTGAGCTGCATTTATTGTGGGTGGCAGATTTCAACGCACATCACCCCATGCTGCACTCTCACTCAGCAACCAATGCAGCTGGCAGACACATAGCAATGCTCCTACACTAATCTCCAGAGGTAAGTGCTAAACAATGGAGACCCCACACACCTGTTGGGCGGACTTCGCCTCGACCTTACTTCGGGTCAGACAACTGCAGCAGGCCACATGGGAAACTCCATTCATCACCTTGTCAGTGACCACTTTGCAGTGTTCACCACTTTTCAACATCAAAGGCCTCCCAAGTTGCGGCTGCCTCCTGATGGGACGTAAGAGGGCCCAACTGGAGGTGTTTCAGGATTCTCTTCATGGACTGGTGGTCCACATACTCTCTATCTGAAGGGGACTGTGATACGGCTGAAAGGAGCTAATCACTGTTCTCATCCAGGAGACAGACCGTGCGCAATTCCAAAGAAGTCCGGAAGGACGCACTCACAAAGAGACTGGTGGTTCTAACACCACGCGAGGTGCGGGAGTATAAAAAATCAGAACCACGCATCAACTATTTTAGGAACGCTATACAGGCGTAACCCTACGGCAGAGAACAGGACATACTCTGAAAGCCATTGTGCAGCATGCCCGCAGAGTCTCTCTCAGAGTAAAAACCGAGAAATGGCTGGAGTGGTGCTCAACATTCGGGCAAGCTCAACATAGCAACTGGCAAGAGCAAGCCGAGGCCAACAGCACACCCGAACACATCCAGGAAGTGAGAACTAGTGGAGCTTATCACTTCCCAGCGGGAGAATCCACTCAGCTCCCACAGGAACCCCCCATCGGGAATATACACGACGGATCTTCTGCCACCGAGCGCCAGCTAACGATACAAGCTGCATGTGAGTGGGAAGATGTGACTGATGAAGACCTCACGGACTTGGAACTCCGACGTGCCATTAAGAACACAGGTGACAGTGCCCCGGGCATCGATGGTGTTACATACTCCATGATTGCACGGGCTGGGCAGAGTGGATTGGAGGGCCATACTAGACTTCCTTTAAACAAGTCGTCGGGGGCCGGACACTCCAAAGCAGCCTGGAAGAAGCTACCATCGTACCAATTCCAAAGCCCAAGGACTCCAGGCAGGTATGGACCCATCTCCCGCGGACCAGCGCTTAGGCCAAGACTGGCTGAGAGCATGTTGTTAATCCGCCTCCTTATTGGAAACTAGGGGCCCTTCTCATCACACTCATTTGGCTTCAACCAAAGAGTGGGTACAGGAGAGTGTAACACTTACTAAGCCAGATTGCTGACAGTACCAAAAAAAACTTAGTATTGTCGTCTTACCTCGACCTTGAAATAAGTGATTTGAGCTAGGCATGCCCCAGTAGCAATTTCGGCAATACTAGCTCGGAAGTGAATCAAAGTGACGCCCGCACCTGGCCTGGATAGAGGTCCTACCTTAGGGGCAGTGCAGGCCTGTGCAGCTTTTCAGGGACACTAACTCTTCCTATAATCCCTGGAAAACGGTACGCCCCAAGGTAGTGTGCTCAGTCCTACCCTGAGTAACATCCTTATGCAGGGAATTGTGAGCCTTGCACTTTCATAGTGGTACACCAAGCTCCTCAGCTATGCTGATGATCGTGCACTCGTAGTGAATATCGGAAAAGGCAATTTTACGACAGGCTCAGAGAGCTCGTGGGACCTAGTTTCGCAGTCTTGCAAGGAAACTAGGCCTCAAGATCTCGGCGAGAAATCTCTTTGCAATGGTGTTCAAGGGACCAGATCCTGTGAATGGATTACGTATTCAGGATATAGAAACTTGAGTGGACAGGCTCCTACCTGTACTTGGGTGAATCTACATTTGATAAAATCGCTGACCTTTCGAACAGGCCGAGTATGATCAGGTCACGTTGTTCTACTCAGATCAACGCCATGAGAGCCATGACGAGGAACTCGTGGGCAGGGCGGGCAAGCAAAGATGTACTTCGCTCGTACTAGATACAAAGCTCTCGCTACGCTATTGCTACGGAGGCACCAGCGTTAGCTCATCTCTTCGCAGGCAGCAGGCAAAGAGGTGGAGGTCGTACAAAATCAGGCGGATATGAAAGTATGCTTGGGTGCCCCATCTGGACAACACAGTAGTCTCAGATCTCGAGCCCGGTCTTCCTTCTTGGTGGACAGAGTAAGTACATAACGCCTGCAAAAGTGGCCACGATTCTGCCACAGGCAGCTGAAGGTACCCCCTAAGGAGACGTGTGATATGACAAACCATGGCACAAGATCCCACACCTCTTCAGGACTACTCATGGTTCGGTTCGTTTGTGCTGCTTGGCGAAGCTGACTGGCCTATACAACTACTCCTGAGAAGAGTGCGACCTTCTGTTGCTGGGTACCATCTATCCGCCTCCCTGGCGCCCCAGATTCAGCCCGATGTTTGCATCATGCAGCTACATCTCTAAGACATCTCTGCAGTCAAGGACCACTCTCAGCAATCCAGGCTGAGACAAAGCATGCACTGGCAGAGAGGGCAAGGTGCAGTGTATTTCACAGATGGTTCTGTCGACCCTGACAGTGAAGAGAGCAGTAGCATGGACTGTACCACAATGGTCACACACAAGGCTGGCGGACTCCCTGACCACTGCACGATCCTTCAAGGCTGAGCTGGTGGCGATTCAGCAGGCATTGTCACATGCCCTACGCTACATCGACTCCGAACCTGTCATACATGTGATTTCCACGTCTGCAATCAATGCCCTCTCCCATCTCAACCACAGGACAATGTTCACTCATCACATCGATCTGGCATAATGACAGCCTTAGAAGTTCAGCGGTAACAGATCGACATTGAAACTGGATCCCCAGCCATGCTGACATCCGGGCGAAATGAGGCGGCGATGATTGCAGCCAAGGCAGCACAGAATATCCACATGTTGGGATTACTGTCCCAATCCAAGGCCGATCGGACGACCAAACTGGTGGCTGCCAGAGCATGAAACTTTGGAGGAGTCTTATGGCGCGATACCTCATCTCAACGTGGTACCGAGCAGCGACTCAGGGGAGAACCCCCCTCCATCTATGATAGGATAGAAGTCTGTTTTTTTTTTTTTGTCTCAGCTCCAGAGCGCAGTGTTACCGCCATCCATCGGTTCGTTTGCGGGCTTTCCCACCAGCATAGATGCATGGTAGACAAGGTGAGGAGGAGAGGTGCCAGTACTTCAGATCGTTGTCCAGCGGCGCTTAACACACTATCTTTCTGGAGTGCACGAAGTTACTGAGACGCTCCGCAAGGGCACTGGGAGTGATATTCCCTCACCGAGAGGGAACCAGAGATGAACTGCGGCTCACTAGTGTACCATGGAGTTCAACGAACCAGACAAGCTGTTACCTGTGGATAACGTACATATCCTTCTCCTCGCTAGTGTCCATAGTTAGGAGTACATACGGTGGTGATCGCTTATGAGATGACGAGTTGAACTGCCAGAAGAGTGCTTGAACAGCATATGTCGCATTCATTGTAGGAAACCTTTCTCCCTCGGGGATCCAGAGAGGGTTTCGGGTCATCGCAAATTGAGACCCGTGCCAGGACTATGGTCTTGGCGAACCATCTATACATACATACATACATACAACCCCAGGTAGATCCGTGTGTGACCTTTGAAAAAGCCCACTGTGTGGTGAAACGTTGTCAATAAAGGATCCACATTATGCTGCATTGTGTTTATTTTTCCATTGTGTCGGTATTTTATACCATTTCTTTCATCGTGTCAAACACTGCAGAGAAATGGATCCTCACAAGAGAATACCTGGACCTTTTCTAAAGCTTACTCACTTCGCAAACAGACACATCATTTTCTTCGTGATTGCATCCAAGAAATGGTCTTACCAAGATCTACACCTCTCATAAATTGCCAACATCAATCCACCTTTCTCATGCAACAGATCGCGACCTACCTTGAAGAGTGTGCAGATGACTTACAAAGATGCTACAAGGAAGCTTTTCTCCAAGCCTGCACACACTAGGCAAACACTCCGGGGCAACATGAACAACGTCACCGCCGAAATCATTGCACGCAGAAGTTGACCACAGCGAATGCTTCAACAGAAGATCAGACTTACTAGAAAACTACAAACACTTGCGATAATTGATAATTGGAAAATTTTAGGAAGACCTGAATTATTAAAATCTTTCATTCGTACACGCGTCAAACCACTGAAACTGAAGCCTCAGCTTTGGCCTTCAAATTCACAACAGGAATACGGAAACAAACAAGACCTCAATTTCATCGCAAAAACTACATGACACAATGACTCCGATTCGCACTAAAGGTCTATCTTAAGGCATCATCGCAGCAGCCTCTCAACCGCCAGATCCCATTCAATATCTCGGACGTACAATCAATGCACTTTCAAAGGTTTAGCAGAAGGACCGTCCATTAGTGTCACACCGCTGATAAAAGGAGGTGGTGTTGTTATCATGAACATGACGTTTAAGGTACAAAATGCTCAACTCTACTTAATGACCCTGATACCCCCCTACAAACCTCTCACAAACTAACCAAGTGGACAACCTACTAAAACTTTTCTTTCAAGACCTGTCGCCGCATTCTGAGGGGCTCAAGAAAGAAGGGAAGAAACTTCTGCACACCATGCCAGCAAACCCAGACCTGCTCAGGAATGTAACGGCCTGACCAAGAGCCTCAACAAGCCTGGTATTCCACGGAGGCCCCATATCCTCGGGAATAGGCAGCGCTCCACACCAGTCTCAGGAATCTTGCCAAAACCTCTCTAAACTCTTGGGCACTATCAGTCCAGCACTCTCAAACACTGGTGTGTTCTTCTCTCAATCGCATTCGCACATCAATGATCAGGAACATAGAAACAAACTCTTCCAGCTTGACGTGACTTCCCTATTCACCCCAAGTACCTACTATACACAAGCCATCGATCTCTTGCGCAGGAAAATGACGATTCACTTGATCTTCACCATTCCAGCAGCGAATTCATCGACCTTGTGTGAACTATGGGTTGGCTTTACGTGTTTTCTCCTTCGAAAATCACCTCTTTCAGCAGACTTTTGACTACCCAGGGTCGCGCCCTCAGTGCAGTACTGGCGAACTTATACATTGGAACATCTATGAAGCCGAAGTTTCTCCTCCATTATTCCCTTCGTCGTGTCACCTGGCTCGTTATGTTGACGACATTCTCCTATTACTCCTAAACGCTTCAAACGTTCAGCTCTCCAAGACAAGCTCACCAGGTCGAGCCTTCATCCAGTCACAGTGAAGAAGAAGTCGACAATCACTCTTCCTTTCCTTGATGTTCTGCTCTGCAAGTGACAACGAACTCGTTTTAAGTCTATCGAAAACACCAACAAAACGATCTTCTCCACTTCTACTCTCACCACGACACCAAAACCAAAAGTGGCTGTGATTATAGGCTTTCTTCCTACGTGCACTCAGAATCTGCAGCAATGAGTTTCCTGAGGAGAATGCACTATAATTAACAAGTATTTCTAAAACTCCACTATCCACGTCACTTCATCAGGGATGCAGACGGCGGGCTGTTAAACATCTTCAACACACCCAGAGAAGACACTGCCAGAGCGATGAGATACATAGTGCTCCCCAACAACTCATTGCAAAATGTTTCCAAAATCTTTTGCCAATATACCTCATTCCAGTATCTACCTCCACAACACGACCATCAAGGACATCACAGTGTAGACAGGACAAGCCTCCATCCTCTGCAGGGGTATACATAATCTTGTAATGACCGTGCAACAAAAATTATATTGGGCTAAACATCAGAGACCTCCAAACCACGCATTTTAGAACACCATTATGCAAGGCAGGACTGAATGATCAAGGAATGCTGTGGACAACATCGCAATTCACCACAACCATTTAATTAATACAGAAACTCAAGCTTATAGCCACAGAAAACAACATCTCAATACAGAAAGAATTTGGAATCATCGCTTATCTCTATAACCAACAATGCTCAAACCGAACAGGCTTCTATAACATAGCTGAACCACTCGCCAAGAAACCTTCTTCATCGCTGCAAGTAAGGTCTACAACCTTGTCCAATACCCTGGCCAGCTAACCAGACTCTTAACCCCACCCGATAGATCATCAGATGGCAGCATTCTCCACTGACTCAACATTATCTGAACATGACTTAAATACCTCGTATTCCAAACCCAGGTGTAGATCCGTGTTGTGACTGAAAAAGCCCACTGTGTGGGTTGCAAAGCTTGTCAATAAAGGATCCATTATACTGCATAGAGTGTTTATATTTCCATTCCTTTATTAAGACCTATCTTCATTATACACTTCGTATCAGGTCTCCCCTCATTCTTCGCCTAACAAGTGAATGTATCGTAAGAGTCTTCAATCTTTGTCTTCATAAGAAGTTCTAATGTATGTACGTCGGGATTCCAAGTCTCAGGTCTTCATCAGTCACATCTTCCCACTCACATGCAGCTTGTATCGTTAGCTGGCGCTGTGGCAGAAGATCCGTCTGTATATTCCGGATGTCCTGTGGGAAGCTGAGGGATGCTCCCCTGGGGAGCAAGTGAAAAGGTCCCTAGTTAGTTTTCTCAGCTTCCTGGGATGTGTTCGGGTGTGCTGGTGGCCTCGGCTTGCTCTTGCCAGTTGCTATGTTGAGCTTGCCCGAATGTTGAGCACCACTCCAGCCATTTCTCGGTTTTTACTCTGAGAGAGACTCTGCGGGCATGCATGCACAATGGTTTCAGGGTATTCCTGTTCTCTGCCGTAGGGGGGGTTACGCCTGGTATAGCTTCCTAAAAGAGTTGATGCGGTGGTTCTGCTCCCGCACCTCGTCGTTGTAGAACCACCAGTCTCTTTTGTGAGTGCGTCCTGCGGACTTCTTTGGAATTGCGCACTCTGCTGCCTGGATGAGAACAGTGATTAGCTCCTGTTCAGCCGTATCACAGTCTTCAATAGAGGAGTATGTGGGACCACCAGTCATGGAAGATAATCCTGAAACCACCTTCGTTGGCCCCTCTTTACGTCCCTTTAGGAGGCAAGCACAACTGGTGGAGGCCTGTTGAATGTTGAAAGTGGTGATCACTCGCAAGTTGCTCACTGGAACAAGGTGAGGATGAGTTCCCATGTGGCTCCTGCTGCGAGTGTGTCTGGACCCGAAGGTAAGGTCGAGGCAGGCGACCCAACAGGTGTGTGGGGGTCTCCATTGGTTTAGCAACGGTTACCTCTGGAATATCGTGTTAGGAGCATTGCTAATGTGTCTGCCAGCAGGCATTGGTTGCTAGTGAGAGTGCAAGCATTGGGTGATGTGCGTTGAAATCTCCACCCACATAAATACTCCTCAGTGCGTGCTAGTGCGAGGAGTCTGCAATATGTCGAGGGTGTGTCTTGGGTTCTTGTAGATGTATAGATGGGAATGGGGCCCAGGTAGTGGACAAATTGAGCTGCATATCTAGGTAAAGCCTTACTAATGATGTAAAAAAGCTTCAGTATGACCTCTGGACTTCTGTTGCTTACACTTCTTGATATAAATCCCAGTAATCTATTTGCCTTATTAACGTACGCTTAGGCATTGCTGTCTTGGTTTAAGGTTGCTGCTTACCATAACCCCCAAGTCCTTTTCGCAATCTGTATGGCTAATTTCTACATTATTTAACTTATAAGTGCTAGGGTTATGGACACTCCCGAGCTTCAGAACCTTGCATTTATCTACATTGAACTGCATCTGCCACTTTTCTGACCAAGAGTAGAGTTTGTCTAAATCCCCCTGAAGTTCCCTAACATCTACGTTTGAATCAATTATCCTGCCTATCTTCGTGTCATCGGCGAATTTGCTCATATAACTAGTAATTCCTTCATCAAGATCATTGATATATATTATAAACAACAACGGGCCCAAGACTGATCCCTGTGGAACGCCACTTGTTACTGATCCCCACTCGGATTTAACCCCATTTATGGACACTCTCTGCTTCCTGTCTGTGAGCCATGATTCGATCCACGAGAGCACTCTTCCCCCAATGCCATGAGCTGCTACTTTCTTCAACAGTCTTTGGTGGGGAAAACTCTATCAAATGCCTTACTAAAATCTAAGTAAATAATATTAAATTGTTTATCGTGGTCAACAGCCTCAAAAGCTTTACTGAAGAAAGTTAATAAATTAGTTAGACAAGACCGGCCTCTTGTGAATCCATGCTGAGTATCATTAATCAAGCTATGCTTATCGAGATGGCTTCTTATAATTTGAGCTATAATTGACTCTAGTAATTTGCCTACAATTGAGGTCAGGCTTATTGGGCGGTAATTTGACGGTAACGACTTGTCCCCTGTTTTAAAAATAGGAATTACTTTAAAGCCATCTTCCACATATCAGACACTACACCTGTTTGAAGAGATAAATTAAAATATTAGTTAATGGTTCACAGACTTCCACTTTGCTTTCCTTTAAAACCCTTGAAAAAACCTCATCAGGACCCGGTGACTTATTTTGCTTCAGTCGGTCTATCTGTTTCACAACCATTTCACTAGTGACTGTGATGTTACATAATTTATCTTCTTCTGGCCCACTATAAAAAATTAATTACCGGGAAAATTATTAGTGTCTTCCTGTGTAAAAACCGAGAGAAAATAATTATTTAAAATCGAGCACATTTAATTCTCTTTGTCAGTAAGATGCCCATAGTTATTTTTAAGGGGACCTATCTTATCTCTGACTTTTGTTCTATATACCTAAAAAAAACTTTTTGGGTTAGTTTTAGAATCCCTAGCAACTTTAATTTCATAGTCCCTTTTAGCTTTTCTTATCCCCTTTTTAATGTCCCTCTTAATGTCAATATACTGATTCATAAGATGACCCTCGCCTCTTTTGATACGCCTATAAATTCCTTTCTTATGCCCTAGTAGATATTTGAGCCTATTATTCATCCATTTTGGGTCATTTCTATTTGATCTAATTTCTTTATAAGGGATAAACTGAAGATTGAGACACTTATGCAGCATATGGGAATCTTTATTCAGGAAACGTTTCGCCACACAGTGGCGTCATCAGTCCAATACAAAGAGGAAGGCGTAAGGAGAGAAGGAGTATGAGGTAATCAGTCCCTCAGCCTGGAGTCGATGTGTTCAGTCCATCAATCTTGTAGAATGTACAGCATAGGGCCGTAGACGTGGCTTATATACTGTAGTGAGGTGAGGTGAAGCAGGCGGAGGCGGGGTCATAGTGGTACCATCCACTAGTCGAAGTAGGTTTTCGTCCAAAGGTTGAACAAGTGTTGAAGAATTCTTTGTAACAAGATCCCATGATGCTGCAGTGTCTGACATTTTGTGATGAATGGTTTGAAAAACCGACAAGTTGAAGATTGAGACACTTATTGCAGCATATGGGAACCTTTATTCAGGAAACGTTTTCGCCACACAGTGGCTTCATCAGTCCAATACAAAGAGGAAGGCGTAAGGAGAGGAGGAGTATGAGGTAATCAGTCCCTCACCTGGAGTCGATGTGTTCAGTCCATCAATCTTGTAGAATGTACAGCATAGGGCCGTAGACGTGGCTTATATACTGTAGTGAGGTGAGGTGAAGCAGGCGGAGGCGGGGTCATAGTGGTACCATCCACTAGTCAAAGTAGGTCTTCGTCCAAACTTTTTCCTGAATAAAGATTCCCATATGCTGCATAAGTGTCCCCAATCTTCACTTGTCGGTTTTTTCAAACCATTCATCACACACACATAAGGGATAAACGTTCTTTGAGCAGCATGTATTGTGTTTCAGAAAACTGTCATATTGATAGCCTCTTCGTTACCCCAGTCAACAGATGAAAAAGTGTCTCTAAGCCCATCGTAATCTGCTAAGCAAAAATCTGGGACTGTTACTGATTTATCCCTACTACATACTTCCATTCAATTCTAAATGTAATTGATTTGTGGTCGCTAGCACCCAGGTTCTCTGAAACTTCTAAATTATTAACAAGGGATTCATTGTTTGCCAGAACTAAGTCAAGCAGTTATTACCCCTTGTAGGTTCTGTCACAAACTGCCTTCAAAAAACAATCCTGAACTACTTCTAAGATGTCGTATGATTCAAAATTTCCCCCAGTCAAGAAATTCCCAATCAATATGACTAAAGTTAAAGTCTCCTAGAATTACTACATATCGTGCCTTGTGGCCCTAACAATTTCCTCCCATAGTAGTCTCCCCTGGTCCCTATCTAAATTTTGGGACGGTATATAAACACCTAAAATTAATTTTTCATGCCCCTCTAAAAATTTCTATCCAAACAGACTCTGTATGTTTTTACTTCAGACTTAATACCCCGTTTTTTAATGCAACAGTTCAAGCGATCTCGGGCATACAATGCCAACCCCCACCCCCCTTCCCGATACTTCTATCTACTTGGAACAATTTAAAACCCTGAATGTGACATTCTGCAGCATGTCCCGACTTTTTAATTAAACCACGTCTCAGTAATGGAAAATACATCTATGTTACCTGATTCTCAAACAACTAAAGAATTCTCAGACAAAGGCTTCACCAAAGGAGTACATGTGATACGGGCTATAACAAAGTGAGTCGTTCACCACTTTTAGGATTTTAAATCTCTCTCCTCTCGTCTGTACTAGTTCCCCGTTTAGCTCTGTGTGTTTGTGTGGTTGTGTGTGTGTGTGTGTGTGTTTTGGTGTGTTGTGGTGTGTGTGTGTGTGTGTGTGTGGTGTTGGGGTGTGTGTTTGTGGTGTGTGTGTGTGTTGTATGTGCACCTGTCCACCAGCAGCTTGTGTAATGTAGTTTGTCCAGTATATAATGCGTGTTGATCAGGTGCGGCGGTCTCATCCGGGCACGACGGGGGGCGCTGTAAAAACCAAACAACCACAGTGATGTACACTGTTGGGGTGCCCCTGCCCTAGCCTGCCCAGCCCTACTACCCGGCCCATGGTTTCCCTGCCCCTACCCTACTGGTAATGCCTGGTCTGGCAAATCCCTGCTCGCGACTCACACTTCTCTATCACAAGTAGCCCTAACCACATTCACCATTATCTTTTTCTTGTCCAGTCTTCACCACCCCGAGACCCACTCTGCAACACACTGACACAAAACCCAACCCACCCTGCAACACACTGACAACACCGAGACCCCTCTGCAAACACAATGACACACCGAGACCCCCTGCAACACACGACACACCGAGACCCACCCTGCAACACACTGACACACCGAGACCCACCCTGCAACACACTGACACACCGAGACCCCCCCTGCAACACACTGACACACCGAGACCCACCCCTGCAACACACTGACACACCGAGACCCCCCCTCAACACACTGACACACCGAGACCCACCCTGCAACACAATGACACATAGAGACCCACCCTGCAACACATTTGGCACACCGAGATCCACCCTGTAAAAACAATACCACACATAAATCCATCCAGTAACTCATTGACACAGTGTGATGGATCACATTTTCTCAGCGTTTCGGAGGCATTTTACCCATTTAATGGAAAGGATCAGAAGAAAATTTTGATAACAAGGAAATGTAATCATTTAAAAATGGGAAAATGGAAAACAAAAAATTAAAAAATTTTTTCATCACACAAAGCACACAGACATGAAATATTATCCATATGAATCAAATTAAGAAAAAAATCTATATTTAAAAAGTTAAAATTTAAAACCCAAAACATAACATCAAACCTCGGCTTCTCCAGCATGAGGACGGGGCAACCCGTGCTCCTGAAGTATTGCTGAGGTCCACTCTGACTTGAGTGACTTATGCAGAAAACCACCGATGGGGATCGAGGGCAGAAGCTGAACTTCCTGTACCTCAAATTAAAGACTGGAACTGGGGCACAGATCCAGTTTCCTAGATCAAGAGCCTCTCATTTGCGTCATGGAATCTTCCTTGGGGGGGATGCATGAAAAAAAATAATTACGCACGAAACATAGATGACTGATTACTCAGTACTGTCAGAGAACCAGGTAGTCAAATGACTTCAATTGGCTCGTACTCAACAAGCCACCTTCTAACCCAGAGTGTATGTGAAGAGAGGGCGGTAGGCAGCGCTGAAGTCGCTTTTTTACCCTGAAACATTGAACTTCAGCATTCAAACACCCCACACCATCACAAATGCACAAAAAATTACGTATGCTCATGTGAACTTTTCTTCATACACACAGGAACCAACTCGCAACACACACAGACCCTTGCAACACAGTGATACATAGCAAGCAACCCTGCAACACATGGACACAGACCCATCCTGCAACAAGACAAGCACACAGACCCTACCTTGCAAAAAAATGACAAAACCACCTCAACCACAACATCAGCCCCACCCCTCTTGCAACAAAATCAAAACTGAAACACAACCCACTCCCAACCACGACCACAAAAAAAACACAAATACGGAAACTATCTTCAATCAGACACCACCCTCAACACAGCCCCACTAAACAAAAAAAACCCCATAAAATAAGAGAACCCCCTAAACATCAGGGGATCTGATACAAAAATTCTTTAACACTTGTCCAATTTTGGGATAAGACCTACTTAGACTAGGGGATGGTACCATAGACCCCCCCTTCCCCCTCTTTGCCTCGCCTGACTACAGTATAAAGCCATTTCTCGCCGGCATACTTTTTTACAAGTTATGGACTAACCATCGACCCGCGAGGGACTGATTACCCCAAATCCTCTTCTCCCTTCATCACCTCTTTGTATGGGACGATAACCCTTTGTGGGGGAAAAAGTTCTTTTAAAAAAATTCCCTACTAGCATAAGGTTCCCCCAATCTTCAAATGCGTTTTTTTAAAACCCTTTAACACAAGAGACACCCTGCAACACAGAAATCAGCTCTCAAACAAAGACTCTCACAGCAACACAGAGACCCACCCTGTCAAAAGGAAGCCCACTGTGCAACACTGAGATACACCATGTAACACAGTGACCCTACCCTAAAAAAAAAAAAATCTACCTTAGCACTCAAATCTACCTTGAAATGCACTGACTCACTCTGCAATACAGACACACAGCATACAACACAGACATACTCAGGAACACAGGGGCCCACTCTTGTGACACAGAAAGCTTCCGTGCACCCTGCAACAGAGAGGCCCACCCTCATGAACAGACCCCACCCTGCAACACAGAAGCCCTCCACGTAATTTAAAGACTACAGAACACACACACCCTGCTACACGGAATCTCACCCAGCAACGCAGACCCACCCTGCAACACAAAGCTTCCCTGGCACACAGGGATAGCCCTGCAACACTTACCCAACTTTCAACACGCACTTAAGCTGCAGTACAGACCCTCCCTTCAATATAGACACCCATTTACAACACAGAGCCACACCCTGCAACACAGAAACCATCCATGCAGCACAGAGACCACCCTGTAACACTGAAGAAAACAGCAACACAAATATTCGACCTGAAACACTGACCCAACCTGCAATACAGATTCAAACGTAATTACCAACATAGGTGGTAGTCTGATGGCCTGTTGCACCCAGTCGTAAACAAGTCAGCAGCAAAATAACTCAGCAGGACAGAGCAAGGGCAAGACAAGCAAACAGGGGTAAATTTATTTACTCATGTATTCCATCACCAAGTTATGCACTTTGTGCAATGCAATGAAAGAGAGTATAAGAGATTTAGAAATACACATGTGCAACATCTGGCTATCTTTATTGTAGACGTTTCGCCATCCAGTGGCTTTATCAATACAGAGTCTAGGACATAATTAGAAGACAGTAGAACTATGTACAAGAGATGAGGCAATCAGTCCCTCAGCCTTGAAGTTGATTCTGAGAGCACCGTGGTTTGTACTGAATCTGGAGCAAAGGCAAAGAGACTGGCGTTTATAAAACACCCTGCACTACCACTGGTCGTGACCAGTGGTAGTGGAAACCTCACTAGGTGCGTTGACACATCAACTTGGCTGAATTTGTGGGCTTTCATTTGACTGGCTGGTTGAATTATCAATAGGACATAGCAGGTACGTGATTGGTTGGTTGAAGCAACAATAAACATAGCAGTGACGTGACTGGCTGGTTGAGCTAACAATAAGCGCACAGTGGGGCCCCGACCCGCTACACTCTGAAGTGTCAGTTCACCGGTCAAGACAGCATGGTTGTGTGGAAGCGCCAGATGGGAGTGTGATGAACGTCAAATAAAATATAACATCTTCGGGGCACGCCACACCCAACACAGAAATCCATTCTGCAACACAGAAGTTCACTAAGAACACTGTGATCCATCCTCCAACTCAAAGACACATGCTGACAAAAGGGATTACCCTGTAACATTGAGACCCACACTGCAACACAGACAGTTACCCTGCAACACAGAAACCCACCCTGCAACACAGAAACCCACCATACAACACAGAGACTCACTCTGCAACAGAGACCCACCCTGCAACACAGAGACCCACCGTGTTGTTCCCTATCCAGCCCTTGCCAACTCCACTTCACAATGCCTGGCACAAAACATATAAACATTCACTCACACTCTGCTGTAAGACTGAAGGAGAGGTTGGTACCTTATACTGTGGCAACTAGAAGTGTTTTGGTCGCTGCACCGATCCGAAAATTGTCCCATTATGTTCGTAAGTCCGGCCTTCTCCATCTCTGTGATCAGAGATGATGTCCTTGTATATCTTCATCCATGGCCCTCTACCACAATGATCCGTGAAAGGTATTCTGTAAGTCAAAGTTCTCCACAGCAATGACATAAAAAATGTATCCCGTATATCATAAGCTCAGCCCCCTCTACATCAATCCACGCTAAAGGAATAGTGCAGGATGGTCATAAAATTCTAAAACAGCAAAATGTGAAGATTTGTATGCGTGTGCGAATGTATATAAGTATTCAGTTTCGAGGCACCAGATGACTTGCAAGATTTGATTTCTGCAGAAGCCACCTGCACTACTTTCGCAATCCACCAATGAGAGACCACCACCTCCTCCGCCACCGCCAACTGCCAAGAACCAATCAGAGCCCTCAATACCTCACGTGCCTCCACCTTCCTCCACTAATGAGAAACCGCCTCCACGTCAGCCACCACATCCATCAAAACACGAGCAGCGTCCTCGTCTTCCAACCCACAAAACTGACCAATCATCGACTTCACTTGTCGCTCACTCTAAGGATAACAACACTATTAATACGATACGTGGAGTCTCCTTCTTCACTACTCCTGAGTATCCTAAAGAATGGATGCAAAGACATTGATCCCCTCCTCCAGAGCGACGAAGTCAAGTTCGTCTGTAGACCATCACGTGCTTTCTTCCTTAGAGAAGTCATCAATCTCCTTAATGCTCCAGAGATCGACCAGACTGCAAATTTAGACTCATGAACCATGCCAGTACCGAAGTTCCAGACTCTTTCTAATGGTACAATAGCTTAACACACCTCAAGCCGACAACCACCAATACAACTCATCCTGCTTGCTGCTTCTGACACTCCCAGCTCCTGCCGCTGCCTTCGCCATCCTCTCCTAGTGAGCCAAGTATCGACATCATCCAAGCCTTCCATCTACCCCTCCAGTACTTCGGTACCACATGTCCCAAAGTGGTTGGGCCACTTACCTTGATTCCTCCTCTTCCCCTCCTTCCCATCCTTTTCCAGTATTTCCATCCTCCTCATCCTTCTTCCTTCCCATCTTACGACAGCTCTCGTCGTCTTCTTCGATTCTTCTTCGATTCGATTATGTATGATGCATGATATGTGTGCTTTGCGCGTGTATGTATCGGCATACGCATGCATATGCCGTATGCATGATTCACATAATAATGCTGTTCTCTAGTTGTGGACAAGTCTTGGGTGTGGACCAGCACCGAAGACCTTGCAACCTTGTCTGTCTTGCTTTACCTCCTTTACTGCGTTAAATATCTCCAAGAGGGTAATCAGACAGGACTTTCCTAAACACCTGCAGATTCTCATTTACGAATTCTAGTTTTCCAGGTGTTCAACCTTTCTCTTTTGATTATTTTCTACTTTGCCTTAGACAACATGCGTGTCAAGAAATATGTCTGTATTTCAGAACTCTTCATATATCTCTTTGCTTCAATGATACATTCACTGTATCATTAAAGGTTCTGGGTAACGGCTCATCTTGACCTTCTTTCAGGACACAAGAATATACAATTGCAAGTACAAATGACTTTGATATATGTATGGTTCACTCGGTACATTATTTTTCTCGTCTTTTAATGTAAGTAGGAAAATATGTCATCTTCATCAACTGGCATAACTTGTGATATATACCTGCGATTTTAGGTTAAATGGCAACGCTTTTCTTGCGAATAAGGCAGGCGAAAATTTGTGAATGCAATAATTTTGCAGTAATCATTCTGAACCTAACGAAAAATGACGCTTTAAACCACAGTG
Organism: Cherax quadricarinatus; assembly: GCF_026875155.1. NCBI lineage: Eukaryota > Metazoa > Arthropoda > Malacostraca > Decapoda > Parastacidae > Cherax > Cherax quadricarinatus. Next base: position 27,476 of record NW_026464215.1, read on the forward strand.
GTCCTGTAAGCGGCATGTTGGTTCTCGCTTACATAAGGCAGGCCAGTACAACATGGGTTCGATCCTTGGCTAGCGCAGTGTTGTTATTGATCAATACCACTCGTCCGTGGTTACAGTAATATATAAATGCTGCTCGTGAGGCTAGTACACCAAACAGGATGAGAATGAAATTAGCTTAGAAGCTCCCACACCTCCGTATGCCCTCGGATGGCGCCCAACAGCTGGCTGTGTGCTGGCTGCGCCATTCTTGTAGGATTGGGTGGTCCTGTGGTTTAAAGCGTCATGTGGTTCTCGCTTACCATGAGGCAGGCCAATACAACATGGGTTCGAATCCTTGGCTAGCACAGTATTGTTTATAATATATAAAATATAATATTTTATATTATATATAATATATATATATATATATATATTATATGTCGTGCCGAATAGGCAGAACTTGCGTCTTGGCTTAGATAGCAACGCTCATCTTGCCATATAGGACAAGCAAAAATTTTGTGTATGCAAAAATTTCGCCAAAATCATTCTGAACCTAACGAAAAAAATATATTTCACTGTGTTTGTTTAGTATTAAATTACTGTAAACAAATCTAAAATATTTTAGTTGGGTTAGGCTAAAATAAATTGTTCTTGTATAAAAAGAATAGGTAAGTTTTCTAAGATTCTTTTGGTGCAAAATTAAAAAAAATTACATTAGCATTAATGAAAAAATATATCTTTAAACGTATAAGAGAAAATTTTAGAAAGGACTTAATTTTAAATGAGTTCTTGCTAATTGACCAGTTTTACATATTCGGCACGACATAATATATATATATATATAATATATTTTTATATATATATATATAATTAAAATATATATATATATATATATATATATATATATATGTTTATGCAATAAGATCACAGTAAAAAGGTGATTTCAGAATATGCAAAACAACCATCTGAAAGAATAGAGAAATTCCAAGCGCTTTCGTGACTACTCACATCATCAAGGAACTATGAAAGTAAAGCATCCAAGGAAGCTATATAAGGGTCTGGCCAACACCTCACTATCAGATCCCACAACGGTTAAACACCTGACGCGCGCCGACCCAACTTGGATAGGTCCTTTGCACAACTCACCCACAAACTATTCTACCCAAGAAAATTTAAAAATTATTATTTGTCCAGTGTATTATCAAATTCTTCCAAATTCTATTAATTATAAATGGATCTAATTTATATAAACCCAAAAGGAAATATTCATATTATTGTCAAAACTGCTTTTTTTTGAACAACATTCAATTATATTCCTGTCGACCAGGGACTTGCTTGTTTCTACTTTTCTCAATTTTTTAAAAATCAATTGGATGGTAAATCTCTTACATGAATAAATAGAGCTTGGAATTTGTCCAGTTCTAATGCTATATTTATGTTGTTTTAATCTTAGTTTCGATATATTTACCAGTTCGACCGTAATAAAACTTTATCGCAAATTTTACAAGGAATTTATAGACACATCCATCAGCATTTTGGGGGGAATTGTTTTTTCAAAAGTTTTTTACTGTATCAAGATTTTTGAATACAACTTTAATATTAAAAGTCTTAAGAAGAGAAGGCATATCAACCAAGTTTTCATGGTAAGGGAGAACCAAAATATTTTTAGGTGAATAAGGCTGGTTGTCTTTTTGGATTGTAAAAAGTATTTCTAGCATCTTTAAAAGATTTATCAATTATATTTCTTGGGTATTTTAAATCATTACCTATTTCATAAATTTTGGATATTTCCTCATCTATGAACTCAGGACTACAAATTCGTTAAAGCTCTCAAAAACACTGATTGACTCTATCTTGATCCGAGGAATAATAGTGGACATAGGAACAGTTATTTGTAGTTTTTCTGCAAATTTTAAATTTGAATTCATTATTACCCTTAATAATTAAAACATATAGAAAAGGCAAAATTGATTTATTTCTTCAAACTCAACAGTAAATTTTATAGAATGGGCTAAGCTATTTAATTTTCCAAGGAAATGGTGTATATCTACATTTTGGGCATAAGACACAAAATATCATCAAATTTTCTGAACCATTTAGCTCTATTAGGGAGGATTGTGTTAAGCAACCTTGTTTCAAAAAATTCCATGTATAGGTTACTAAGAACAGGTGAAAGAGGATTTCCCATTGCCATACCAAACTTCGAGTGAAAACTTATCATTAAATACAAATTTTGCATCAACAATGCAAAGTTTAATAAGTTAATGATAGTAGGAACTGGCAATGGTAAATCATAGTTAACGAGTTCTTCAGATAAGAAACTTAATAATTCATCAACAGGAACTTTCGTAAACAAGGAAGTAACATAAAAAACAAAACCATGTTAAAATCATTTAAGTCTGTCAAGGAGCTTAATTTATCAACCAAGTCTATGTTGTTTTTAACATTAAAGTTAGAAATTTTGCCAACAATAGGGCTCAAAATATCAACAAGCCATTTGGATAATTTATATGAAACTGACCCTATGGAGCTAAAAATTGGTCTGACTGGATTCCCTGTTTGTGTGTTTTTATTAGTCCATACATGTAAAGCAAAGATGGATTAGTGGAAGTAAATTGTTTGACTAATTCATCTTTGCCTTTCAGTAGAAGTTTAATTGTTTTATTGAAATTGCTGTTAACGGTTTCTAGGGGATTTTTCCTAAGTTTAGAATAGGTTTCAGTATCATCTAAGAGATTATTCATTTTTTCTTGGGAATCATTTTCTTTCATAATTACTATTGCATTTATTTTTTCTGCTTTAAATAAGGCGCAAATTTTTATTGTTATTAAGTAAACATAAGACTTAAAGAATCTTTGGGCAATTGGGAATGTTTGGTTTTAACATAGAGCTATATCCCCTTCCTTTACAATATTAATTTCATCAGAGGATAAAACAGAAATTTTTCAAAGTTACAAAAGGCTTTTGCAATTTTAAAAATTAAATTTAATTTTTTTGAAGTTGCAAAACTTAGGCCAAAACCTAGAGCAGCAGTTGTATGTTTGTCTAAAATTTCATCTGATAAGTTAATTAAAAAAATTGTTATTAGCATGCTTTGTCCAATCACTATTTTCAATTAAAATGTCTAATTTTCATTGAAGTTTGCTCTTGAGTTCATTTCAAATCTTCTGAGTTAATTATAGCAATGATCCAACATACTGTGTTTCCATGAACCAATAAAAAACACAAACCAGGGAATCCAGTCAGACCAATTATTACTCCATAGGGGCAGTTTCATATAAATTATCCAAATGGCTTGTTGATATTTTGAGCCCTATTGTTGGCAAATTTCTAACTTTAATGTTAAAAACAACATAGGACTTGGTTGATAAATTAAGCCCCGTGACTGACTTAAATTATTTTAACATGGTTAGTTTTGATGTTACTTCCTTGTTTACGAAAGTTCCTGTTGATGATTTATTAAGTTTCTTATCTGAAGAACTCGTTTTAAATATGATTTACCATTGCCAGTTCCTACTATCATTAAACTTATTAAACTTTGCATTGTTGATGCAAATTTGTATTTAATGATAAGTTTTACACTCAGAAGTTTGGTATGGGAATGGGAAATCCTCTTTCACCTGCTCTTAGAAAACCCATACATGTAATTTTTTGAAACAAGGTTGCTTAACACAATCCTCCCTAATAGAGCTAAATGGTTCAGATATGTTGATGATATTTTGTGTCTTTCCCCAAAAAATGTAGATATACACTATTTCCTCGGAAAATTAAATAGCTTCCCCTTCTATAAACTTTACTGTTGATTTTGAAGAAAATAACTCATTGCCTTTTCTTATTTTTTAAATTATTAAGGGTAATAATAAATTAAATTTAAAATTTCAAAAAAACCTACAAATAAGTTCCTATGTCCACTTTTATTCCTCGCATTAAGTAAATAAAACTGTCTGTTTTCTCATCAATTTTTTTGAGAGCTTTAAAATTTGTAGCCCTGAGTTATAAAAGGGGAAATATCCAAAATTTTGAAATGGAAATGATTTTAAAATACCCAAAGAAATGTAATTGATAAATTTTTTAAAGTGCAGAAATACTTTTTAAAAACAAAAAGAGACAACCAGTTTTTAAAACAAAAAATATGTTAGTTCCCCCCTTACATAAAAAATTTGGGGTTGATATGCCTTCTTTTCTTAGATTTTTTAAAAATTAAAAGTTGTATTAAAAAATTTGATACAGAAAAAATTTTGAAAAGAACCCCCCCAAAATGCGATGGATTGTCTATAAGATTCCTTGAAAAATTTTGCGAAAAAGTTTTTACGGTCAAACTGGAAAAAAATCTCTAAGTTAAAAACAAATAAATATAGCATTAAACTGGACAGATTCCAAGCTCTTTTTTATTCATGAAAGGGAATTTTAACACCCAAATTGATTTTCAAAATTTGAAAAAGTAGTATCAAGCAATCCAAGGGGCGCAGGGAATATATTGAATTTGTTTTAAAAAAGCAGTTTTGACAATAATATGAAATTTTCCTTTTTGGTTTTTAAAATTAGATCCCTTTAAAATTAATAGAATTTGGGAAGAATTTAACAATACACTGGACAAAAAAATAAATTTTTTAAAATTTTTTGGGGGAGAATAGTTTTGGGGGGATTGTGCAAAGGGCCTACCCAAGTTGGGTTTGGCGCGCGCAGGTGTTTAAAACCCTTGTGGGATCTGATGTGAGGTGTTGGGCCCGACCCCTTATATACTTCCTTGGATGCTTTTTCTTTCATAGTTCCTTTATAATGTGAAATAGACCGAAAAACGCTTGGAATTTCTCTATTCTTTCAGAGTGGTTTTTTGAATAATATATATAAATATATAATAATATTATATATATATATAATATAATAATATATATATATATTATATAATTATTAATATATAATTTTATAATATAATATATATATATATATATTTATATAATATAATTATATAAATAATAAATTTTATATATATATTAAAATAATATATATATTTATATATAATATATATATAAAAATTTTTTAAAAATTTATATATTTTATATACAATATATATTAATATAATTATATATATATATTATAATATATTTTATATATTTATTGAAAATTATAAATTTTATAATATATATATAATTTATATATAATACTATTTATTATATTTTTTATATATATTATATAATAATATATATATGTATATATATATATATATATGTGCGTGGATGTAGTGGGGGATGACAAGAAAAGTAAATTTGCTGATGTTATAATGAAAAAAATTTTGGAAAGCCCCTGGCCCTAAGCGAAAAAACCCTAAAAGGGGGAGGAGATTTTAAAGTGGGGGAAATAAAGGGGTTTTAAATCGGAGTATCTGAAGGGTTAGAGAAAAGGAAGGGGTAGCAAGTTAATTTGTTAAATGATCATTTAGGGAAGGGGGGAAAAGAGAATATGAATGTGAAAATTCAAAAATTTATGGGGATTAAAGAAAATTTTTTGGATGCAGAAGGGGGTTCATAAAAAGGGGTTTTTATGCCCCTAAAAGAAGAGGGGAAGGGCAGAGGAGAGAGAGGTTTTTGGGGAGATTTTAAATTTAAATTTTAATAGGGGGCCTTTGAACCAATGAGAGAGTAATTGGGGTAGGGGATTTGAATGCTAAAGTAGGAAAAAATTTTTTAGAGGGGGTGGGGTGGGTAATTTTGGGGGGGCCAGGTTAAATGATAAGGGGAAAGGCCCTTTTTTGATTGAATTTGTATAAAAAAGGGGTTTGTTTGGGTTAATACATATTTTAAGAAAAAGAGGAAAAAATAAGTATACACAAATATAAATGGGGGGGCGAAATGACAGTAGTTTTGGATTATGTATTGGTGGGAAAAAAAGACTGTTGATTTTAGCCCTTCAGGTTTGTACATTTTATAGAGGGGCCCCACAGTTTATATCAGATCTTTTTTTAGTTGTAGCTCCACTGAGAGAAAAAGGTAGATGGGATACAAGGAAAAATAGAAGAAATCAGGGAAAGAGAGGTAAAGGGTTTTAAAAAACTAAAAAGGGGGGCATTTAAGGGTAAATAAAAAAAACAGCTTTTTAGGAAAGAGGGGCTAAGGGGGGGCATAGGCAATGGGGTCGAAGGGTATGGGGTGGGTTTTTAAAAAATGTAGTGTTAAAAGTTTTTCACCCAAAAAAAATTTTTGTGGTTACGGGAAAAAGTGGTGAGGAGGGAAGGGGAGGTTTTGGGGGAAATTTGATGATGTAAAGAGAGAAAAAAAAGGGAAAAAAAGTTGGGCATGTGGGGAAGTTTTTACAAAGTAAAAGTGATGAAAGGGGGGGAAGGGATATGGGGGAAAAAAGAGAGAAGTTAAGAGAGTGGTAAAAGCAATGTAAAAAAGAGGAAAATGAGAGAGGGGGTTTGAGATTTTATCAAAAAAAAATTTTTTTTAAAAATAAAAAAAATTTTTGGGAGTGAGATTAAAAAAGTTAAAAAACCTAGAGAACAAAGGGTTTTTGTCATTTTTAAAAATAGGAGAGGAGATTTTATTAAAGGGAAAGATTTAGAGGTTTGGGAAGATGGAAGGAATTTTTTGGGGGAATTTTTTAAATGTTGAGGGAAGTTTGGGGAAGCGTGATTTCGTGTATAGGGAAAGGAGGAATACATCTTGTAGGAGTGGGGAAAAGAGCCAGTTATGGTTGGGGGAATTTCCCGTGAGGGCAGAAAGGTAAAATTAAAAGGGGGAAAAGGAAAGCCGGGATTGATGGGAAAAAAGATAGAAAAAATTTTAAAAAAGCAGGGGGGGATATATTTTTGGGATGGTTGGTGCAATTATTTAATAAACAAATGGAAGGGTAAGGAAACCTAGGGTTTGGGCAAGAGCATGCATAGTTCCTTTGAAAAAAGGGCAAAGGGGAAAAAAGGGAAGAGTGAAAAAAATTATAGGGGGATAAGTCGTTGGGAGTGAAAACCTAAAAAGTGAATGGTAGAGTTTTAATTGAAAAAATTTTAAGAGAAAAAAACGGAGAATAGGATAGCAGATAAACAAGGAGGTTTGGGGAAAAAGGTTTGGGGGTGTGTGGACCAGGTGTTTACAGTGAAACATATAAGTGAACATTTATTTAGATAAGGTTTAAAGGGGCCCTTTGGGGCTTTTAGGGATTTGGAAAAGGGTATGGGGGGTTTTGGTTTGGGGGGCAAATGTGGCGATTTTTGAAGTGAAAGGTGTAGGATGTAGGTTATGAAAGCAGTAAAGGGATTTTTACGGGGAAAAGTGGGGGCTCAAGTTAGATATGTGGAAAGAGGGAAATTTTTTCCCAGAAAAGTGGGGCCTTAGAAAAGGGAATGTGTGATGTCACCGTGGTTTTTTAATTTATTTATAAAAGGGGGTTTTGAAAAGAGAATTTAAAATGCGGGGGTCTTGGAAAGAGGCGGGATTTAAAAAAATAAAGAATCACACAAAAAGGGGGAGTTGTAAACAGGGGTCTTTGCTGATGACAGGGTTGCTTTGGGGATTCTGAAGAAATTTTGCAGAGATTGGGGGATAATTTTGGGTTTAAGGGTGGCAAAAAAAAGAAAATTAAAGGTAAAATACGGGGAAAGAGAAAGGGTTTTATGGGAAAAACAAAAAGTTTGGGTGATGAAAGTTTGATATCAGATTGGGGGGAGAGGTATGAGGGGGTAAACCGAAATTAAATTTTTGGGAGTGGACGTGTCAGGGAAAGGGGGGCCCAATTAAAGTTTAGGTGAAAAAAGAATTGATGAGGGGGAAAAAAAAGTGATTGGGGCACTTAGGAGTTTTGTGGAGACAAAGAAAATTTGTCCTTGGAGGGAAAGAGGGGGGAAAGTTGGGGAGTAAAAGTTTTACAACGCTTTAAAATGGGTGTTAACGTGGGTGATGTTTTTCAGGCCCAGAAAGGCTGGAGCAGTGGAGAGTCATGTCTGAGGGCAATGTGTTGGGGTAAAAATAAAAGAGAATTCGTTAAATTTTGGGGGAAATTAGGGGGAGGTGCGGGGGGCCAAAAAAATGTTGTCCTGGGGCTGAGGAAGGGGGTTTTAGGTGGGTTTGGACATGTAGAGAGAAAGGAAGGCGAAACCCGAATGACTTCCAAAAGTGGATCATCCCGTAGTGGAAGGAAAAGGGGGGGTTGGGGTCCGGGCCCAGGAAGGGTTGGAGGGAGGGGTTTTAAAAGGAAATTTTTTTGTGCGAGGGGCTTTGGCTTCCAGCAGGCTTTCGTGAGCGTGTTTGATAGGGGGGAAAAAAGACAAAAAGGTTTTTAATATTGACGTGCTTTGGAGTGTGAGCAAAGTAACATTTAGAAGGGATTCAGGGAAACCGGCCGGCCCCGGCCCCGTTTCCCGGGGGTGGGAAAATTCCCGTGCCTTTCACTTGAAAAAGGGGGGGGTTTAAGTTGCAGTTTAAAAATGTAGTTTAAAAACCCCCTTTGGGCAAGACAGTTTGGAGTGAATGATGGGGAAAGTTTTTCTTTTTCGGGCCACCCGCCTTGGGGGGTAAAACGGGCCCGGGGTGAAATAAAAAAAAAAAAAATATTTAAAAATGTATATATATATATATATATGAAAATAAATATGGGGAAATGGAACAGAATTCTTTCCCCCGGGAAGCTATGCGTGTTGTAAGAGGCGACCCAAAAAAGCCAGGGGAAAGGGGGCTTTGGGAAACCCCCTTTTCCTGTAAAATATTAAAAAATGTGGAAAAGGGGAAACTTTTTTTTTTCCTTTTGGGGCCCCCCCGCCTCGGTGGGTACGGGTGGTGTGTTTAAAAAAAAAAATATGTTTTATATATTATAAAATATCATTATATAAAATTTATTAAAATTATTATATATATATATTTTATATATATATATGTATATATATTTTTTATATATATATATATATTATATATATATATATATAATTTTAAAATATATATATATTTTTAATATGTATATATATATATAATATATTTAAAAATATATTATATATATATTATTTTATATATATAATATTTTAATATAAATATATATAATATAAATAAATATAAAACACCACACATATATAAATATAATAATAAATAAATATATATAATATTATATATATATATTTAAAAAAATTATATTATATAAATTAAATATATATGCAAAAAGTACAGTTTAAAAAGGTGTTTTTAAAAAAGCCAAAAAAACCACTCTGAAAGAAAAGAGAAATTCCCCCAAACCTTTCCCTGAAATACCTCACTTTTTCAAGGAACTTGAAAATTCCCTTTATAAAAGTGAAATAGTCCCCGAAAGCGTTGGGAAATTTCCCCTATTCTTCAGGTGGTTGTTTTGTATATTTTATTTATATATATATTATAATATATTATTATATATATATATATATAAAATATTATAAAATATATAATTATATTTTGTATGTTTATATAATATATTAAAATATATATTATATTTTAAAATATAATATATATATATATATATATATAAAAAATATATATAAAATAGAGAATTTCCACCTCTATAGTGGAAATGGGGGCCCTCATCCTCAGAGAAACAAAAAAACGTACCTCGGGAAAACTCAAGGTTCTCCCCCGGGGCTGTTTTAAATTTTTTTTCTCCCGCCAACCCCCCATATTTATTTCTATTTGAAACATTTATTAATAAACAAAATACATTTACAGAAAAAAAAAAAAAAACACGAATACAATGGCAAAAATGTATCAAAGATGTTTAATTTCCCCACTCCCCCGAAGGGGTGGGCGTGAAAACCCAAATATGCAGCAAGCATTTTCCCCCCTTTGGGTGGCGACCTGAGGGGCCCGGAACAGGAAAAATGGCTGCCCTTGGGTTTCCCCGGGGGTGTCCCATGAGTCTGGAAACCCCCTTTTTTTAAGGAAAAGTGTGGCTTTTTTTTCCCCCTGATCCAAGGTCCCCTGATCCAATGGGGGCAAATTGATAATGGGGGCAAAGTCCCTTTTACTTGCTGATTGTATTCCCCCCTTTGGGGCAGCAGCTCCTTCCCCGTCGCCCCACCCCTTTTGATGGATATAGGTGTTAGCCAGGTGGAAAACACAGGTATAGTCCCTTTCAAAAAAGCCCTTTCCATTCTTCCCAAGGGGTAATGGGAACCCCCGGGGCGGTTTTCTGGGGTTTTGGGGAAATTTTTTGCTGCAAGTGATTTGTTTGGGTCCCTCTCGGGAGGGATCCCGCTTTAGCAAGGGGGTTTTTTAATGATGGGGGGGTTTTACCCATTGTGTCTTGCATGCCAGCCCCCCGGTTTTTTTGGGAAAAGTTAAGACCATGTAAAACCTTTTTGGTCTGCTTGCACTTCGCCCCCAAATACACATATTTCTGTGTTTAATTGGGGGGAGGGAAGGGCCAGAGCCCCCTGCAATACGGAGGGTTTAGGGTTTTGGTCGCGTTTCCCTTGCCGATATGGGAACTGTTTGGAGGAAGTCCCCGGGGTGAGGTGCCCCCACAGCTGGAGACGGGCAATCTCCCTATCTGATGTTGCAGCCCTGAGCATGTTGGCAAGCACCTTTCAGCAATTGGGCCATCCCAGCTTGACTGTTTGTGAGCCAGTGCTGCACTAGGGTTTGGTGCTGGAGCAGCAAGAGTCTCCCATTCGGTGATGGCAACTGACATAGCTAGGTCTTCTATTCCTGCTGAGTCACTGAGGGTGTCAGGAAGAATTTGTCTTATCAACTCGTTTGATGCAATGGAAGAGGATAGGAAAGCTGGTAGAGCAATCTGGGAGGATCTGCGTACTCCTAGCCCTCCAAGCCTGACCGGAAGTGAGGCTTGCAACCACTGTCCATCGTCAAGGGAAAGATTCAATACACTCTCTAGCATGGCCTTCAGGAGAGAGTCATATTCCTTGAGTTTTGGACTGCTGAAGGCTGGGGAGCATCTCAGAAAATAGGTAAGTTTTGGGGTTGACAGGCACCTGGTGAGTAGGTAGAAGGCATCGTGTGTTCAATGTCTTTCATCCTGCTTTCCATCGTCCGGAGGTCTGAGACTTTTTTTTCCTAGGATCAATCGATGGCATTGGACCCAAGAGGAGCACCGAGGAGAGTGCTATTGGCTGGATCAATGGCTCGTGCTCCTGGTAAAATCGGTACTAATATTCTGGATCACTGTTTGATTGGTAGAAACTATTTCACATTTGGTGGGGTTTAAAGAAAGTCCCAGGCTTTCTCCCATGTCTTTAATTTTACTGATGTCCTCAGGAGAGATTCTGTTGTGCCAGCTAGGTACCGTCGTCCAGGACCCAGATATTGAGCTCGCTGGAGAGTGCCTCCGTGACTTCCTTGATGATCAAACAAAATAGAAAGGGGCGAGAGGGTCCCCCTGTTGCACGCCCTCACACGAGTCAATTTCATGGTCCCCAAACAATAGTTTGGAAGTCACACTATAACACGATTCTATGAAGGGATAAAGGGAAGGGAAGTTTCTATAAACTGCTTGGAGAGCAGCATCCCTTCTGACTGAGTTGAAAGCATTGGCAAAGTCCAATTTCCAAGGCTTTTTCATGGATGTTTTGATATATACTCGTGCTGCGTGGCAGCTGCTTCACAGCGTTGAACCCGAAACCTGAGCTGAGTTTTTCAGCATTCAGACCTGAATTTTATGCAAATTTTAAAACAAA